>WHYT01014539.1:0-22280 GCA_009806455.1 Tetrax tetrax
TTAAAGGGAAAAAAAAAAAAAAAAAAAAAAAAAAGACTATAACTTCATAACATAAATTCAGGTTCAATCTTTTTTACCATAAACATTAGCACCATTGTAAAGCTGCAAAGAGTAAGCTTCTTGTAAAATCAAATGATCTAATTGTAAAATGCATTTGATATCTCCTTACAGGGAAGTTATTTCTAAAAGAAAAAATAAAATATTCTGTATTACTTTATGAAGTTATAAAATTCAAGCAATTAATTTTTAGTGCTGTGTAAGTCTGATGTAATTGAAAAGATAAATTTATAAAACTTTTAAAATATGATTTACTGATTCTAGTTCAAACACACTGCTCCCTGTATTTGCAAATGTATTTACAATACCAGAACTATAATACAATCAAAGAAACTTTACTTTTCCTTCTTTAATGTTTAGAGATGATGACAGCATGTGAAAGTCCTTTAACTCCTTGACAAACATGAGAAAACTCATAGCCTGCTAAGGTCAGAAATAGGCCATTTGGCTTCTCTTGCACAGAAATAATGTATTATGAACTCATACCCCTATCTTGTTCTGAACATTAAAGAAAGTTCTTCTAAAAGAATATTCCAATAAATTTTCCACTTACATGGCAATGAAACATTTAAGAAGTACTGCAAATCCTTCTCCTCCGTCTTTGGCAGAGTCCACAACTTACCATTTCCATTCTCCACCATGGCCAATGGCTCTCTGCAGATTGTTGTCGTTCTCAGGGTATTCATAATTCTTTGAACTTCTGTCAGCAGCACTGCTTGCATTGCCTCGATAATCTGTAATAAATTCAAATTATCATTGGGTGATATTGGTACTTCAATTATTTCTCTAAACATTTGACAATTTTAAATAACTCTTGGAAAATTTTAAGACTGTTCCAGTGAATATGATTATAAAGTCAACAGTTCGCAATATTCTTTCAGATAGTGATAATCATGTGTGTCTACACACATATTGAGGAATAAGCGTTAATTGGATAGCAATAAAATGGTGCAAGTTGTCAATCATGACTGCTTTCCACTAATTAAACATTCATTTTATTTAATCTCGGAACTAGAATCCGTTATCTACTGCCTCCTTGATTTTAAGGGGTCATGACAATACACATTAACAAAACACATGGTGACAACAGCTAGTAAGAAAGACCTTCATTTTTTTTTTTCCTATGTGTGCAAAAATGCTTCATAGACTGAGCAAGTACCTTGAATTTGACTTTTTTTTTTTTTTAGATTTCTGGCATCTCTTTCTGGAAAGCTTAAAGTATGTTTTTCATGGTGATCCTCTATTCCTCTGGCTCAAACAAGATAATACTGTATTTTTTTGTCTAACATAAACATCTGCTGGAAGTATGAACAGCCTATGAACGGCACTTGCAATAGCTGAAGGACCACATATGGGTGTTAAGACAATGGAGTGTGAAGACTGTATGACAGAGTTATTACTTTCCTTCTCTTTACTTCAGCAGAGAAGTCCCAGGAGAACTGCAAAAGTTTAAAGACCTAAAAAGTTTCTAAAGCACATGAAGACCTTATACAATGGACCCAAACTTTTGCAATCCTTACTCGGTCTAAATTCCAGCATGGTGCGGAATGGCAGCATTTCTTTCAGAAATACAATTTCCCCCCCCAGGAAGGTGTTCATTCTCAAGTACAAAAAAATTTCCTGAAAGACAGAGAGAATCTAGATCTTCCAGGACAGTGTACTCCACCTCAACTGAAATATGAATTTAAATTGAATACGAAAAATGTAAGTTAAATATGTTTATATTATAAAAACTTTAATATTTATATGATATTTATGTTATAAACCATCTATTAGTAATATTTAAGTTTAATATGAATTTAAGTTGATGTGCAGGCTCCCTCAAACTGCCTGAGAGTTTCATCTCACTAATCAAGAACAGTGAATTCATGGGCTGTTCTCAATCACATTTCTAGCTGCCCTTGTAAATTCAAATCATTAAGCAGAACAAAGGCTGTAGGTGTCCTTTGTGACAAAATCCGTTATTGTAGACAAGTATAGTCAGGTCCACAGTGTCAAAGTTCACAGCAACTGAACCCAGCCCTATGTGTTTTGACATAGCACAAACCTTCTTGTTATAACAGAACTTTATTTTACAGGGAAAACCAAAGGCAGTTTCCAGTTCCTCATGTCCATACAACCCTGAGCTTTGGGGAATACAGATCCTGACTTTACAGCAGACTCTTACAATATATCTACAATAATTAAGAAAGAAAAGGAAACAGACATGTCATCGTCCTGGGAAAAATTTTGACCAGAAAAAGTCTTACAAAGGTACACAAAAGAATTGCACATATGTGTTTTTCATGGTGTTCTGACCTGCTAAGAAACTGTCACTACTCTGGATCAGGTGTTCATTACCTTTACCATTGCTGTGTATGCCAGCCAGGCAGCCTTTGTAACATGTAATTTACTCTAAAATCTGAAAACAAAAAAAAAACTGTAGCACATGCCACAGCATGTATGTCTCTGTATGTCTCTGCGTGCTACTTGTCTCTTACTTTGTTTAATCTGCATTCCGCAGTGCTCTGTGGTTTCACACACTTAGTTTTGTCCTCTCACTGCTTCTTCCCCAATAATTTGTATAGCTTGTCTATCATTACCACCAAGTTTAAAAGTCTGCAGAAACTTTGCCTGTTTCTAACACAAAACAAATATATGTGAGCATCTTTCATTTTCTTTGAAAGCTTCCACTTTATCTTTAGCATCCTTCTGGATTATATATCCACTGGCTACCTTGTTGGCTACTAATATATGTGTTCATTTCTTTCCTCATAATTGTAACCCACTGTTGTAAATGCCTGCTGCTTTTAGTTGGGATTGTGAAATATGATAGAAATTATGCTTCTTCTATGCTGGAGAAAGTATAAAATAGCATATGTCCAACTATAAATATAGATATTAATGAGTGAAAAGTAATTGTTTGACTCTACACCAGCAGTAGTAGAGCACAATTCAAAAAGATAAGTGAACTAAAGTTGAGCCAAGCTGTACTGTTAAATTTACACTAAGTTATAGTGGCTTTCCTTTCTACACTTTATCAGTTACCTCCAAGGATTACTATTCACTTGGTAGTAAGTGGGTCTAAGGGGAGAAGGCAGACATCACTGCTGGTTATTGCTAAGGCCATAACCTCTTACGGGGTTTAGCCTTGCAGAAACTGCCTCCCAGACACCTCCATATCACAGTGACATCAGGGAGGAAAAAAAAAAACCAAACAAACAACAAAAAAACCAAACAAAAAACCCCAAAAACCACAACACAAAAAAAAAAAAACAGATCAAAACATCAAACTTAAATTATCCAGTCTGCTTTCCTCTAATTATGGATAGCAACTGTCAGGAGAGTTGTCTAGACACTTGCAGTGACTTGAAGTCCTTTGGCTTCAGGTGGAGTCAAACACTGTAAAAACAAATGCATTCGGAGCTTGCTAGAGAAACAACTGTAAACTTGGGCATGGGTACAGAAGGTACTATCGGTACTACTCTCCGCAGTGGCCTTAACACAAAGTGATCTATGCTTTGAAAGTAAATTCCTTTGTAATGGATCTCAGATTAATCCCATCTTGTTTTAGATATTAAAGGAAATGAAGTAACATTTGAAAAAAGATACAGGTGCACTGCAGGAATCAATAGAAAGATGAGAAAGTCCCGAGATGATTAATTCCTCCTAAAATCTCAGTGGTCCCTCCAGTGTCTATCTTTTTCCACTGGTGAAAGAGGGAGGCTAAAGCAACTACATTTCTCATGCAGATGATTATGTCAGAGATCTAAATGTAGCAACAACAGTTTTCCTAAGGGGAGATACTGCTAACTAGCTAGCTGCTAACAGAGGATACACGCTTTCTTGTACAGAAAAGGAATACCGCAACATCAGGATGGCAGTAGAGGACTTCCAAATAGGACATAAAATGTTGTACACTGAAGCTATATAAACTGTATGTCTGACGATCCTCCTGAAATAATACATCCAAGTTTAATATGGTCTTATTACTTGGAACTATACAACAGGACTGTTTCAAGGTTAGAGCTGACTGATGTCCAGCTCAGAACTAGAAGGACCAAGCATATGACTCCTACTGATCATGAAAGCATTAGTACTGAATCTGATAAAGCTCAGTTATTTCTAAATGGGTATGCCACACTGCAGAGCCCTGATACTGCTGTACATAACAAAGGCAAATAGCTGAAGCCCCACAGACTGATGGACACAGACTGCCCGCATGTTGTCACGTATCCAAAATCCTTGACCATAGACAAGAAGACTCTACACTTAACATTGTTAGTGGAACTACTTACCTATTAAAGTTTCATGCAAAACTCGCTGGCATGTTTAGTATTGGACAGCTTTGCTAAGATAAGCACTGAAAATGGGAGAGCAGCTATGGACACAAAGTCATTTACTGTGTTTTACAAATGGTTGTCCAGCTCAGGCAGTAAGACACATTGTAGAAGGAAACTTAGTCTATAATCATTTTGTGAAGAGAGAAAAGACTTCAGTCTTCAGGAAAGTCAACTTAACAAGAACTAACTCCTCTTAATGAGATTCAAAAAGATCTTCGAGTAGGAAAAAAGGAAGCAAATTATTTCCTATTGTATTCTTCCTCTTGAAATGCCTGAATAAATGTACAGGGGGAAGGCATTTCAACACCTATCGTTTGAAGACTAAGGAACTAAGAACAGCAAGGAAATAACTATCAAAGAAATTCTTCTGGTGGAAGAAGGTGTTATTTACTCTGCTAGAGTAAATAACAAGGCAAAATGTTTTGATTGCACAGAAGTTTCATTATAAAATAAAACTTTAAAAAGTTATCAGAAAAGTTCACCATTTAAGTCTAAAAGGTTCCATAAGCTTCAATAAGATAGTATTCTTACTTAAAAACATTAAAATATAACCAAATATCTGTCAGAGATATAAGTGAGGAATAAGCTATTTTAAATATACAGCAAGGACAATTCAGGGTAGAAATGCAACTACTTAAGTAATTTCTGGATCAGATGGGAGTGTGGCAGCAAGTTTCTTTTTACCTCAAAAAACAGCAAAATGCATGACGATGACCTTTTGCTTAAAATCATCTGGGGAAAAAAATTCTAGAAAAATATTTTTTAAATATACATATTCTTAAAACTTAAGAAAGAAAAAGATGTTCCTCAGCCCTTGAACTTCGACAAGTCAGCAGACCCCTAATCAATAGTCTGGAGCAGGTTTTATCAGTTTCCTTGCCTGCACAGAATCTGTTATAGTACTATAAGTCAGTATCCTCCACTGATGATAACAATAAAAAATTTTTAAAGGCAGAGTAGCTAGTGATGTTTTGGGTAAATGTACATGAGTGCTTAATCAGGCTGCTTAGGTTTAATAAATCTGCCATAAGTCGGTGTTAGTATAAAGAAAGGTTTAACCAAGTCACTCTACTATCAATAAAAACTATAATTTTGAATAAATAATTGTTGATGAATGCACACACCTATTGCCAACACCATATTATTCTGTTTGGCTGCAAAAGCCCCAAAATCTGCACTGCAAAGCAAGTTAACAAAGCTTAGTGCAACTACAAAGATGTATCTGAATAATGTTAAATTTCCAGAAGCATTGATAGCGTGGTATTTGTAGTACTTGACAATTTCGATGTCTTAAATGTAACGTCTTTTCAGATGAGAAAAGTGTGAGGCAGCTTATTCCACGCCTTATCTTCCTGCACACTAACATCCCGTGGTAGATAAGACTGTTACCGTTGTATAAACTGATTAGTCACTAAATTAATTGGAAAATATAAATATGTAAATCTCACAAAATCAGCTAGGCTACAAATACAAGTTTCATGGCTCTAGAACTCTAGTCTATAAAGAGTTTCAGTGGTTGATCAGGTCAGTGAGAGATTACATGGATTTCATATGACAACTGCAGCTATTGAAACTGAGGTTCTGTGTTCTATTTTTTTTTATTGAAAGTACTCAAAAAAAGGAAAAAATCTTATTTTAAGATAAAGGGGGACAGTTTGTGCGGGAAGAAGAATGTTGAAATAATATGGAAGACGTGCAGACAGTGGGGATATAATAAACAACTGATAAGCTCAAGATAGAATGCTGAATTGAACGTGAATATTTGCAGAGAACATTACTGCCTGTCTAATAGAACTGGGGACTATCACTGCAGTACCCCTGCACGTCTCAGCTTTAGAAAATACTCTTTGCATTTGAAATGCATTCCAGAGATGCATTCAAAGTAACATCATAAAATGAACTTATAACAGATATTTCCCATCTCTGGAGTAAAATCCTTTATGGTCATAGTATACTGTCTTGAGTTTCATACTCCTGAGTTTCATACTCACTCAGGCAACTGCTGAACTTTATTTAAATGTATATTTCCAAAGTGAAAAATGGTCTCTAGGTTTCACCGTTCAGACTATTTCACAGTAACCTGTCAACTCTCAAGAAAAAGTAATTTATCTCTCAAGACATCAGATTCTTCAACAAACAATAGGCATGAGCTATACCCATAACCTATGTTTTTAAGTCATTCTTGAAGAGTGTTCTAATAAGTAAGAATTTAAGATTAATTATTTACCCCTTTAAAGGGCATTTTCTGTTTCTTCTATAACAACGTATCGGTATATGACCCTTTATCGGCCTTTATTTTCCTGGAGCATAAAATGGCATTTATGATGTAAGTTACATCCGGTTGTTAAAGAAGAAGTAGCTCATTTTTTAAACACGTGCTGTGAACAAGATCACTCAGATTAAAGACTAGTAGGACAGTTACTTTCCCATATCTAAACATATATGTTATGGCAAAATAGTTTTGTGAGTAATATACTTCATACTGAAACAATAATCTGCTTTTCATAGATCTGAATGGCACAAATTATGTAATAATTTCATCATAAATCCATAACTATTATGTCACATTACAGATTCCAGATCCTAAACTACAGCCAATTACATTACATCACAACTGACACAGAGTATTTCCTACCTTTATAGATTGGTCACTCCAACAACAAATGAGTTTCAGCAATGAAACACTCCCAAAGTTCAGTGAATTATATCTACTTTTACCTGAAAAACACATACGTAATTTATGAACTGACAATATACATAGAAGCACACAAATAGAAAGGTATTTAACATTTTTAATTTTTCATTTCAGCAACATATCTGAAAAGATCCAAAAGAGCACTTCTTACAATATGCTTTCATCTGTTAAGCACGAAGTGTTCAGATAATACATTGTTTGAACATGTATTCTTATGCTAAATCAGATTACTTTGATTTATTTTTTAAACAAAAGTCTGATACCCCACAGAGTATGTTTTTATCAATTTTTTTAGAGATATTGAGAATACTTTCCAATTTCAATTATTTTCTTATTTAAATTCTGAAGCTATTTGAAAATAGTAGTACATTCTATGCAAAAATACATTCAATAACATTTTTTACAGCTGCAGTTCTGCCTAATTTCTTTTCTGCTACAGGGCAACAATACTGGTGTGTGGTCAAGATGTCACATAGCCAATGGCCCATCAGTTATGCCTGCAGTTAAGAAAGATGTTACACTTACGGATTGCATGTGAATTTTATTACTACTTATCCTGATTTTTCCAATTATTTTCAAAGCAAGGCACAGTTTGAACAGGAAGCTGTGCTGGTTTAGTCCACTTCTTCCTTGACTGGACTTCAATACACAAATGCGTCATTCTCAGTACTTTACTACAATGCTTATTGCCAGACAAAGAAGTTTGGTAAATTGGTTGTACGATCCTTTGAATCCAGAGAAGACTCTCCGATTGCCAGTACCATATAACGTCTTGAGAAGAGGAAACTGAAATGTAAGTAGCAACTTTTTTTTCAGTAACACCAAAGTTCAAAACTATCTGGTCACACAATGCACAGGCATTTGCTTAAATGGTGGATTCCTGCAGCAAAGACTGAAGTCTTAAAAAATAATTTAAGTTCCTGGATATTGCAGCATGAATAGGGTACATCAGTGTAGTCTGAACAGGAGCAGTATGCTATTCAGTAATGTACCCATGTCAATATGTAATATAATATACAAACATATGTACAAACATATACACAGGGTATGACCGAAAAAAAAAAAGAATGAAAAAGGAAAGGGGAAACCTGAAAACTAGAGCATTTAATATCATTTTACAGAAAGAGAGGGTGGAGCAAATATTTTACCCCCGTCTCTGATAGCTGACACAGCATATACCATAATAAAAAATGTAAAGGCTAATATAAAAACATAAAAAGAGATGACAAAATGAGAGGGGCAGAACTGATCATACAAAGGTAAACCACTCCTCCTTCTGTTTTAATTTGGATGTCATGTGATTTCTTCATACACAAGAATGAATTTTGCTTTTTTCTTTTTTCTACCATTTTGGAAACTTTGCAGTGTCAAAGCTCAATGTTATTATTTGAAACCTTCCCTCCCAGTTTGCAACCAATTCTTTAGTACAAACCTGACTTTGCAGTTGAGTTCCCCCTGTGGAGAAATCCTGTGGGATAGAATGAGCTCTCCAAAATCTTGGATGTGAGGAAAGCAATCAAGCAACGCTGATTTGAATTAATAGCTTTTATAATTTTTAGTAACTCAAAAGCTAACCTGAGGCTACTCTGATCTAAACATAAAACCATCTTTCAGGAAGTATCCCCATTGATCAAGAACAGTACAGCCAATATGATACCCATTATCTAGCCTTGTCCTGTTTTGTGGTACTTTAATTTCATGCCTGTGTATGCAAAAAAAAAAGGATTAAAGACTCCTCTGTTTTAATTAAGTTTTGTTCCCATCTTCTTGCACATGTGTAAGTGTATATAGAAAGTCCAGAAACATCAGCAGAATGAAGATTTAACATTGCTCATTCTGTTGTCCAGTTGTCCTTGATGCTAAAGAACTGGTCACTCCTAAAACATCTGAGAGATCTGCAAGTCTAAGATAAGATTTTAATTCGCAAATCCAAACAATTGTGTGAACTAAGAGATATGAATTAGATTGCCTTAGAAGTTTTAGGTCACCTAGTAAAACTATTTTTATGTCCATAAACATTTTACAGTCATCTTTACACCATCTCCATGCCTTTCATCTACTTTTTTTCTACTGTCACTTATGTTCCATCTCTTTCTTCCAACAAACATTTCTGCTGTCATGACAAGTTCTACAGTTATGGCTCATATAAGAGTCAGAGAAGGAAAGGCACACTAAAAACTGATTTTAGATGCGGATATTAAAGTTTGTCTATATAGCAGAGGGCCAAGATTTGACCTGAAAGAATTTGTGTTATCACTCTAGACAGGACTTAGTCTAACAGAAAAACAATACTTGTTAGGTAACGTATACTGACAAATATCCATATTTTGTTTACTTTTTAATTTAACCATTCTTTGGTTAGTTGCATACTGCAAAAATAAACAGACTGGCCTGCAAAGTTCAGATTGGTGAACAACTGCCTGGAGGACGTTAGTGTGAGGACTTTACTTTATTCCACTCTAAGTCTTGAACAGTCAAGATGACTCTTTTATTAGTAAGGCAACAGTTTGCTTGAAGGGCTGTATATTTTAGCTAATATTGCCACTCCTCCATATACTTACTGCTTGGTAACTCTCCTTGAAAAGGTGAAGGTGGTACTGCTTCTATATTTCTCCATTTGTCATGTACAGATTCTGATTTCTGTAGACTGAAGAAAAATAAACTATAAGCAAAATATGAACATAATTACAGAAATCTTACGTCTTACAGTAGATACTCTGCTATCAATTACTATCAACCACAATTACGGTTGTTTCTGCTGAAAAGTCACTTGCATTCTTTTGCCCACTATCTAGTATTGAAACATTCACATGCACACAAATACTGAAAGGTATCATCCATATGCAGGAAACTTTACTTTTGCCTCAAAACTTATTATAGTTATCTTTTAATTGAGTTTCATTAAAGAAAGATTCATACATGAAGAATTGAATCAAAATATAATTTTCATGAAGATCTGCTTTTTTTTTTTTTTTTACACATAGGAAAGAAGTTCAAGGCAAAGTAGCAGCTTTATTTTATAGGTTTCCAGTTTTTCCACAGCATTAAATAATTTAGACTATTATTGCAATACTTAGTATTTTTGTTGATGGCTACTATACAAATTTTAAAAGGCATGACAACACAAGTTCTTTGAAGATCTTTTCTTACTAGCTTCTTCCTTTTTCTGTCCTAATTTTACATCTGACACATTTTACTGCAGCTTCCTTTATTGTTACAGGCTGGGTCAAGTTGCAAAAAAAATCAACAGATATACAAATACATTTATGAACAACAGCTTATAGACTCAAGTCCAAGTTTTTCCAAAGATATGTTTTTCATGGGTTTTTTTGTTTGTTTATGAACACTTTTTTTGTTGAAATGTTCAAATTATGTTAAGAAATACTGGGTTTTTTTTCTTAACAAAAAGAAATATTAGTACTGGTCTGTTAACACATGCTTAAAGCATATAATTCACTGTTCACTATTTTTCACATTCCACAAATTTAATTTATCCAATCTAATAGATAGTAGTTCACATAAATACTATAACCTGAAACTTACTCATCGAGAACATGAGCTGAAAACTTATGATAGCAACTAGTCAAGAGTTTTTCAACCAAATGTTTGTCATTGTGGAATGTTCATCTGTCAAACACATGGTTTAAGTAGAAATATACATACATGCCGATAAAGAAAACTTCTGCTCAAAATGAGACTATCAGACTTACCTAAGAATAGCCAATAGCCTAATGAATTGATCAAATGCATTTTTCCAGTTCTGACTCTCTAGATTAAAAGTATATATATGTGTATTTTATTAAAAATAAAAGACATTCCTTTTACTCCCCTGTAACAGCAAAATCATCAATATGACAAAGAAGAGGGATTTAAACTTTATTATTCCACTCCCCAGATAAAGGTGATAGCTGACTTGCACTAAGGCAATTCTCCTTACAGCCCAATGAACATTTCATTGCTATATGCAAAGTAGGCCAGCACTAACAGAAGCTTGGAATCCCAAAATTATTACTAAAACAGCAGTTAGACACTCCGTTGCATTGCAAAAAAATAAATATGCAAGTAGTTTCCCAGCATCAAAGTAGGCGAAACTATGAATACAAGCTGAATATACATTAAGTGAGTGTCCTAATCACTGGATAATCTGTTCAGGTGTTTTTTTTTTTTTTTTTTTCCTTCTCCTGTTTTTAGAAGTTTAAACTCTTTCTGGAAATGCTGTGGTGAATTAGAATTCAGGATGTAATTTTTTCCCCTTGAGCATCGTGTAGTGTTAGCTAAACCAACTGCCCAAAGAGATGTGGCTACACGATGTACTTTTAGAAAGCAAACTGGACAAAATAGCATTTGCTTGGTTTCTTTCAAACTTTAATTAGGAAAAAGTATATCGTTTTAACAGCTCATCATAACAAAGAAAATTCATTCCAACCCTGAATACAGACTAAATGACGAAAAAGGATAAATAATATAAAAAAAGATTTAATGAATGAATGAACACATATTATGATAGTTCATTCAGACCCAAATTATTAGCAAGAGGAAGAGTTGAAATGAAGGCTGAATCTTAAGATCGTGTCAAACAGGCCAACTCCTGTTCACACTTACTACTGGGCAGGGGGAAGGAGGGGAGAGTAGACTTCTCAGGAAAGGAGCTTTTTCTTTAGGTGGAGAAAGGGAGATAACTTTGCATACGCATAACTGGTTTTGAGGCAATACAGAAATTATAGATACATTCTGACAGCAATTTCAGATAGCAAAACTATGCCTTTAATATTCAGACACAAAGATAACATTATCACATTAAAATGCATCATGTATGGAATCACTATTTTATTCTTAAGTGCCTGAAGGATAAATTCTTTCCCATGGCTGTAATTCACTTCTCTTCTAATGTTGACACAGTGATGTCTCGTTGGTTCTACCCATATAACTTTGATTCTATGTGAAAATGATGATTCTTGACTGCAGTAGGACATCATCTGCAGTATTACAGATGTTAGGAAAGAGTACAAAACCCTTAATAAACTTTAACAGTTCTAATCTTTACTGGGGAAAAAATGAACAAGTTAATTATGACTGACACAAAGTTCTGAAACAGCTCTTGGAAGGCAGGGGAAAAGACAAACTCTGTGCTACTGTGGGACCGAGCCATGATGAGAAAAGAAAAAAAAAAAAAAAAAAAAAAAAAAGTATCTATTTCTACAAGAGATGCTAGCTCTTACGGCTTTACTTTTCATGGAGAAAACTATAAATGATATAACGTAGTTTTCACACACACACAAAAAAAATCCCTGCATTTTTCTTGGAACAACTTCAATACTTATGATTTTATGGGAGATATGTTCCAAAGCCAGGATGTGTATGTCTGGGAAAAATGTTTGATTCTAGTATGATGACTAACTTGAATTACACAATGTCTTTTGACTAGAGTACTGTAAGACACAATGAAAGCATAAAGTCCTTTCTTGCATGAAAAGGAATTCATGATCAAGCTGTAAACCTGGAAACAACCTTCCATGTAAGACTTTGTGTTGAATATGGACGAATTGTCTATGTGATTAGCAGTAAATAAGAAATATGCATTTGTCCTACGAGATGGTGCATATCTCTTGAGATATGCTGAATGCCTAGAGCTTTGTGGAAGACGCGCAGATATTTACAGCATCAAGATCAATATTTTTTGTTCCACTTCTTGTCTCTGGGCCATAGCATCACCAACACTGAAGTTAATTGTCCCTGAAATACTAAATATAGATCAACCTAGGTTTGTCAAAAACAAAAGTCTGTGGACAATATCCATTGCCTGATTAGCATGCTCTATTTGGCTTAGTCAAATAATGTTGAGTATGCTATTTTTTCTTTAATGCTGAAAAAGCATTTAGTCAATAAATTTGTTTTGAGTAACATAAGTGTTATTTGGGATGGTTCTCACAACATAAGGGCTGATGAGGCATTCATTCCCAGTAGCTGCCATTATTACTGAGGATGTTGTACTTTAGATAGTGTAACTAGGACAGACTGTTCTTGTCCCTCATGTTTTATTTATGGGTGGAGCCAAGGGTTTCATGGTAAAGGAAGTACATTGCTTGCTTACAGAAAGTGAGAGTTAAAACAGCACAAACATGCTTAATGCACATCTCAAAGTTTAAACTACTTAGTTTAAACTATGAGGAAGAGTGATCTCTGGAAAAATAGGGTGTGAAGCTGGATAATTTCAGTTCTTGTTCTGTTGAACTAATTTTTTTGCATCAGTTCTCTACTGAATAGAATAAAGATACTTAAACTTTATCCTGATCTCCTTTTGTTCAAAGAATGTCCTATAAAAAGCCATAGAGAAAGAAAGTAAAATTTATTGCAAAAGCCCCTATTTCAGAAAAGCATTTCTTTCATATTTTTCACTTTTTAAACACTACAAAGGAAGAAAAAATTCATAATTAAAAGGTTCTTACCTTTCAATTTCACCTGTAATTGCTGAAGGTATGTTAATTATCCTGTTGATTAAAGCTATTCTGCTAATTAAGAAGAATACTGTTTCCAATTCCTTTGTTCCATAAACATTATTCTCGGGTCCATCCTTCTTTCCAGTTTGTCCTTCAGTTGCAGCAAGGTATTTGTTTGATAAATCAAGCACTCTTTTTGAAAACAAGTTGGTTACTGCATGTTCTTCTAGCACACCACAATCAGTACATCTCCATCCTGGCAACATTAGTGATAGATGGGTTTCATTTGACACAAGTCCAAAAGTAACAGGACACTTAAGCCTCAAGACATCCAAGTGCCTAACACAAAGATTGTCTATTTCTGTATCTATACCCCATGGTAAGAGACATGACAAAAGCAGCTTAGCTGTATCTGTGGTGAGGTTCACATCAATGTTTCCTGATGGCTGCATTCTAATTTTTCTTGAACTCTTCATTTTTTTCTGTTTTTTCATGCCACCACTTCCATCCAAAGGCCTAGTTGCATTATTATCCCTACAGACTTGGTCTGAACAAACAGTATCTACTTGCTCATCCACTGGAGATATGGAGCCAGAAGTTTTATTTCTTTTTAATGTCAGTTTCCTTTTCTCAGTAGTACTTTTGGCTCTTTCTGGAGTGTCATAGTTGTGGAATGAATTTGATGACTTTAATCCATTGAGTAGAGATGACAGCAGAAGTTCAAGTTTTTCCAGATCAAATAAGAGAATATGAAAGTTCGCATTGTTCCATTTTGTCTTAACTGGTAAAATAGTAAAGGGCTGTTGGATGAGGTTGGTATCGGTTAACTGAAAGAACAAAAAAGATTAAGTGTCCAAACACAAATCCATAGTATTTTGCAATTTTCAAGATATTAGCATAGAATTGCATATGCAATAGACCAAATCTATTAACACCGCTCAGTTCAACTCAATTATACTTACTCACTTCTTACTAAGGAAAAAGGATTTTCTTCTAAATAGCTTAAGATAGCTTGAGACGTATGCATGTAAATACAGGTTTGCTAACATCTTCAATTATACAGCCCTGCTGTAGACTGTATACATCTTTGCCAAATCTCTAGGCTGGCATTTCTTCTGCCAGGACTCATTTCAAACAAAGGTTTTTAGGAAAGTTTTGAAGAATATAGCTTTCTGTTTCAAAAAATAAAGCTAGGGAAACAAATCCTACAATGTTGCAAAATTCTTGCAAACCTTGAGAATCTGTAGCAATTTGATATGTCAAAGACTATGTCTTTTGTCTTTTTAAAACATGTAAAACTATCTTAAAGTTACTGAAGTCCAAGTTAAGTCACACATACTTTATCAGCAACAATAAAGAACTTATGTAATTAGTTCTACAGTTACAAAATTCATTACCTTAGATGAAAATAATTGTGAGCAAAAGGCTACAGAGCTACTACGATGTTTGTGATCATCTGACTTTACCTTGTGCTACCCTATTTCCAATCTGGATCTTTCTAAAATTCCCCCATACTTTTCCACCAACTTTAAAGGCCGTTCAATGACAACAGATTTGCAGAGCATCATTTCAGTTCCCTATATGAATGTGATAATTGTGCTGGTATAAATACACATCTGATTACTGCTGTTAATAAGCACCCAAAGAAAATAATTTATGAATCCTCCTAAAATCTGGCAGAAATTAAGATTTGAGAACAGTTCCAGTTACTCACAACTTTAGACTGACATCTACAATACAATCTACGATAGTAATCTAATGATTATGAACTATAACACAACGTCAGCTGAACAACATCAGGAAATGTTCAAAATAAAAAAAAAATTAAAACGGTTTCATTCTTGTAGCTTCATTATTTAAATGATAAGTGATCATTAAGAAAAGTTAATTAGAATGAATTTTTAGTTTGCCAGTGCCCCCGCCATAGGTTAGATGCTATGCTGTGACAAACTCCCGAGTACTGAGCATCTTTGGACACATTAAAAATCAGCTCCCCATACAGATATCACAGAAGAACTTACCCACACAAATGCCCATCAATAACAATCTGTCCAGGACATTAAAATCTTAGACAGAATGTAGTGTAAGCATACAGAAAGAATAAAATATTTGAGAACAAACTAAGATAAGAAAGTCTTCTGTATTCGGACATAAACTGTATAGATCAGATACTTTTGAAGTAGAACCTGTGGAAAGCAGGAAAGAGTAAGAATGAACATAAGAATGAAGAAAAAATATTCATATAAAGCCATGTGAATGGAGAATATATGCAGGCAGCTATAAGATCCTAAGGATGAACAAGTCAAGAAGGGGAAATTCCAAAAATCTGTCTCGTAGCCATTGGGATATTTCTATATATGGAAAACATTCCATACTTGCTTTTCCCACACTCTCAATTTTCCATGAATACTTCAGCAGAGATGCTCTGTCTTGGCCTTCTGTGACAGCTAATTTCTGAGAGTCTTTAAGAAGAGGAAACACAGCAAGCTACCTCAAATTTCATATTACAATCAAGATCTGCTTACGAGTGTGGATTCTTTACCTCACACATCTGCAGATTCAGGAGAAAAACATTTCACATTCCTGCTGCCCTTTCCCCTCTGCAACTTTCTATGCCTGTGTATTCCCAGCATGACAGCATTTTTATGACATAGCTTCTGCAGCCTTCAGAAAACAGAAGAAAACTTACTACTGGGAGCACAGTAGAACATCAGCCTCTTTTGCTGCTTCCTTACTCCTTTTTTAATTGTAAAAGGACTGAATCTATGCACCACCCAATAAAAAGCCTGCAATAGTAGTGTTACCAGTGACAGTTAATGATGAATATTCAAATTTTAAAAGGATAATCTTAGTGTTTCAATAAAACCTCTTTTCCTCCTCAATTTTAGTTTTAGCTGCATTTTAAAACATAAAATAAAATCTGAAACAATAACTCCTTTAAAGTAAAAAAAAAAAGTAGTATTTTGTAAATATTGACTCTGGGCATTATGAATTTTTCAAAATATATTTTCATAGGAAATGAAGTATTACATGGAATCATAGAAATCACTGAAATGTTTACTGGAAGGAATGTCTGTAGGTCATCTCATCAAACCTCCTGCTCTGCAGACTTCCACATCACTGATATTTTTATGAAACTGATAGTATTTCAGAATTCATTTCCTGAGGGAAAAAAAACACATGACAAATATCCAGTTGTAATTTAGAACAAAAATCCTGTTACTTCTGCATGTAACTAAAAATCACATCAGAAGCAGAACTAAATGAGAGTTGAATCTTTAAGAATAGTTCAGTAAATTTCCATTATATAGGCAAAACTCTAAATTTTTGAGGCACACAATCTGAATGAACTTGTAGAAGAGCAACTACTTTCTTTCATAGGAATCATCACACAGCACTACGAAGTGGCATTCCATGAAGGTACTAGGAGGATCATCCAATGTAAACTCAAGTTATGAGACTGTGACACAACATCTTATATCAGAATCCTGCTGTATCTATTAAAGATAAATCTTTTACCTTCAGGGGAACAGCAGACATGAGGGAGTATAAATTCTTTGTTGATGTTTTTGCCCTTTTCTTTAAGTGCTTATGACTTGTATGTTTTTATTGTCCTGCACAAGCCTATGCTTTCAGCACTGGGTTCACTCTAGCTATTTCACATTTACAACCAAGCATGTATGAGCAGAAAGACAGCACCAATAAGCAACTTTTCAGCCCAGTGAGTCTTTTGCAAACAACCACGCCAGCTTCCATGTCATAAGTGATATAAACTTTTCTAGATCATTCTGTCAGTTTTAGTTTTCTAAATTAATTTCTAAATTAATTACAAATATTCCACTAATGCAGAGAACTGTTTCTGTTGAAAATGGCTGAATCTTAAAAGAAACCACCAAGTGCTAGTAAACAGGGTAACAGCTGGCTTTAACTTGAAAGCCACGGTGATTAACTCTTCTTTGTCAAGACCACTCCTTACCTAACTCCATTTACATTGCAAACTATGATTTTATATGATTAGCTATTTTCAAACTGTTATTATCATAGTTAGAAGTAACATAAGGAAAAATTTTACCTTAACTCTAATAACTAAGTTATTTGACTACTCAATTTTAGGTAATAATATAATTTGGCTTTCTTTTATTTGTAGAATGATGCTCCTACCAGATGAGGATGCACTCTAAATACGTAATCTTATTTAAAGATCTCCATAGGGAGTCATAAGTAAGAGATTATAAATGCTTGTTCAGGTTTTCTTTTTATCCCTTTCCTTTTTCCTTTTCAAAAAATAATACATTGTAGTTAAGCACTAGGATTATTTTAATCTTTAATTATGCTGTTTTCTAATGCATAGGGAGAACCCCATGGAATGCAAACACTGGAATTCACAAGCTAGCTTTGACATTAATGGAAGCTATTATTATTGGCCTATCATTTTCGTTTTCCCTGTTCTATACATTTATATCTGCTTGATTAACATTTAGAAACCTTTAGGAAAATCACCATCCAAACAAAGGAAAATACTGTGACAATGTCAATCTGTTGAGGCATTTGGTGATGCTACTGTGTGTGAAGTCACAATAAATGTTTATTGGCAATATGAAAGCTTATTGACATTGATCCTAAAAGCATCTACCAAGTTATCTTAGCTTTCTGCCATAGGCATTTCATTCCAGTAAAAGAAGGTGGACATCTAAAGCTTTAGACATAAAACACTATTTAGGAAATATGGACAAGCTATTCTCTGTAACAGAAGATGACAGAAAATGGAAAGAAACCCGTAAAACTAACCATGAACTAGAGAGCTGGGAATAGCATTTGATGATGGATATTGAAAAACAGATTAACAGATATTTACATTCTGTACTGTGTCTTTCCTGAAGTTCCAGAAGTATTTAACAAAAATAAATATTACTATGCTCAGATAAATATTACCATTATCTTTAATTTTTTTTTTCAAAGGTACACATGAAGAGTTTAGTAACTCAGTGTCAAAAAATAGACTAATAACAATAGCAATAACAAAGCACAACTTGTCTCTGAACCACACAGTCCAACTTTGAGGCCTCCCTGTTGCCAACATACAGGCTTCAGTAATGAAAAAATCCCCTTTTCCTTCTTTTCTGACAACTTTTTCCAAACTCAGGCTCAGTTATCACAGAACCCTCTTTCGACTCTGGACTGCGTAAGTTGATAGTACTGTATATATCAAAATATCAAGCCATTCAATTGTTATTATTCTCCCAGTGAATTTCACATAATAATGTCAAAGAAAAGAATTCAGTAATGCAGAGGCTTCCTTCAATTCTGTAAGTTAAATGACCACCACACTATGATGCACTCAACACAACCTACAGATTTTTATCATCATCATTTTGAAAAACAGTACAGAGGTCTTTTTCTCGTTTACCACTGCTAGTTTTAAATTTTATTTTTGACACTGTCAACTTGTTGATTCTTTATTTACAACTCTCCCCTGACCATCAGTGTTCCATCTACTTTTATTCTTCAGCTGAAAACTTTGGAAAATTTAAAAAAATTATTTAACAAATCTTCTGGAAAGTATTACAGAGAGGGCAAACTATTTTTTTCACAACTTCAGTAGTTTTATTCAGATCTTGAGAGTTAATCTTGGTCATCTTTGTGTACACTTTGTCTAAGTGTATGAATCTAAAATAACTATAAACATTAAGGTCTCCTTGTGTAGTTCAGTGGTGAAAATTAGCAGAACATGCCACTTTTTTTTTTGCGCATCACTAGCGGTAAGTCTAACAAGGATTACTCCAAATGAGGTGTATGTCGGCCAGGAAAGGCAAATTTAGTACCAAAGTTAGTAAATTGTTGTCACAAAGTGTAAAAATTGTCAGGCTCAGTGCTAAAACCAGGGTTTTTATTGCCACGATACAGCTTAACACTTATTTTTGTTGGAAGCTGAGAAGTAGGAAGCACTTTTTAATTTTATTTTGTGTACATATGCATTATCTCAAAAGTAACCTAATAGAACCATCAGCCATTTCAGTTAAAATACTGGCTAGTCCATAACAAAAACTGATGAATAAGTATCTCTACAATTAATTAGTACAATGTAAGTACCTTCTGTAATTAACTATAAGATCTCAATTTAAGTATTTCCAAATCCCAAAGTAAAACTGTCTACTTATTTTAATGTCTTTTTTTTTATTTAAAAAGTCACTGTTTGAAGCTGAATAGTTCAGTAAGGAGGCTAGAAACTCCTTAGTTCAAAATACAGCCATTTGTGTGCTGATAACATTCCTGCTTAACAACTGGAACTTAGAACATTTTTACTGCTTTGAGACCTGCATCACTTAATAAGGCTTCCTACAAGGCCTTCGCCTCTAAAGTGGCAAGAAGTCTGGCTACGCACCAAAATTACAACCAGAGACTCATGAAGCTCTCGCGCATCACCTCTGACTGAACCACAGCAGGGCAAGTTTTCTATACCCAGGAAAGAGCAGGACGCAGGGAGGCTTTGAAATGGCAAGCTATATTCCACACTTGGCAATTACCATCTCTGTGATAGCTCCTTAGTTCGTCACTGAAGATGTTTGAGCCAGGACAAGACAAGAGCTGGGGCAACAAACTTTGCAAACTCACTTTAATTGACTTCTGGCATCAAATCTATTCCTGCTCCATAATTTAAAAGCCTATTTTTCTGCTTCGTTTCTTTTCCCTTTATGCATCTTTACCAAACCACCTTAGCACCCAAAGAAAAATTTGCCCACGTCTATGGAAGGGAGAGGCAGGGGGCTATCCTTACTGTGGCCCCCAAATACATCAATACATGCCATTATCTTTAACAGGTCTAAGACAGACATACCACATAAAAATTTCATCGAAAGTACAATTCAAGTGTTATTTTACCTAGCTGCCTTCTCATCTCTAAAGGCCTTTTTATCCACTGGGATCCAGCTTGTTCTAGGAACACTATTCCACTTAAAATACACACTTCCATTAGCTGGCAGGGCCTCCCATACTGTTTCAACTCCTCATGTGTCTATGTACTTTCTCCACACACCAGCTTTCTTTATCAAATGCATTCTACTAAGGACTTTGTGCTAAAAACAGATTTGACAAGAATGGTCTTGACATTCATTTTACATAAAGGAAATAAAGCAGCAAAATCACATGGTAGATTTTTTAGAAGGCAAACCAGACCCAAAAATATATTTAGATGTCACTTCAATACCACTGAAAAGAAATTGCTCAGTTCTCACGGCGTGATAGTATCAACCTCTATGTAAAACAAGTCCTGAAGTAGTAAAAGTGACTTTTTCTTACAGACTTTCAGCCTTCTTTCTCCACTGTGCTTTCACTTTACCTCAAATGTAACAGCATAAAAGTAACAGAAAATTGGCCCCAAAGTTCCCAGTGCCTGCAGAATGAATCATGCTGCATAAAACATAAATGTGAGCTATTCTGCTGATCTGATAAGTTTTTTAAAATTAGGTAATATTCAAGGGGTTTAATCATGCTCCTTTGAGTTTTCTCTTGTGAGAGTATAATTTTGATCCATTAACATTAAACAAGTCAAAAAAAGATCAGACTCCTCCTTTATCCGCTACCTGCCATCTGCAAAGGCTCAAGAAAATATTAGACAGAAATCAAACAACAGGTGAAATTTTAGTTAAATTTTGGGGGAGGGAAGGAGCAAGCTTAATATAAGTATTGTGAAAGGAGACTGGAAGATTCTTCCATTAACAGATGGTGCACTGCTGATTTTTCGGGCATGGGGGATTTTCTCTCTCATGTATGGAGTTTTTTGGAGAGACTTACACTTTTCTATTTTTCATTAGAATATAGACTCTTAACACAGGCCCAATACAACAACAGCACACTTAATTACACGACAAAAGTCTGTCAGATAAGCAAGACTTCCTCTTTTAAAGAGTAATTAGTTCATTATTAAATATATCTACTATAAAGAAATCTCCTAATTTACTAAGGAAAATACCACTATCCTACTCATGGGTGCTCATGGGTATTCAATGAAGACAAGCTGTGAACAAAGTAGATGCACTTCACTCTTTCAAACAACTATTTTTAAGCAAAATTCAATATGGAATCATTAAAACCAGTGTATCTTACAGTCTTTAAAAAGTTTCTGATATGACAATTTTGGAAATATCACAGTGAAGTTTTAGAGCAAAATATAAATACGCTCATTTCAATAAAATTTACACTTTTTTGTCACCTGTCTTTGCTGTAATCTGAGCTTTAATTATGCTACAAAGACAACAGAAATTTTAAAGACCATTTACATGTTTGAATCACTTACTGTTCATTACCTCTGTGGCAATCAATAACGGACAGTAAATAGGAGTATTTGTTTTTTTAAATACTAAAACGTGAAGAGGAGGGTGGCGCAGTAGAATTTGCCAACCAAAATGTGTTGAGGGCTAAGAATGTTCTGTGTCTTGACCTTGTCAGTCACTGGGGTGTCAATAGAAGCTCAGAGCTTCTGATTTTTTCTTAGACTCACGTCTCATAATTGGTCTGGCACTAGACTCACAAAAAATAAGCATGTTACACAGCTACTTGCAAAAGTTATCTAGCTACTCCTATCCTCTTACATTTGCACTTCATGGAGCTGGAAGAATTGCTTCAAGTGAAGCATGGCTACCACATACAGGGGTCTTAAATATTAACTTATATTGCCAATAAAAGCTCTATTCTATTCTCCATGATGCTTTATCCTTGATGGTAGTAAGCAATAAGTGTGTTTGGTTTCATTTGTTTTGGTTTTTTTTTTTT
>WHYT01014539.1:23690-39894 GCA_009806455.1 Tetrax tetrax
CTTTTTTTTTTTCCTGTTTTCCCTTTCTTAAATACGTTATCACAGAGGCGCTATCACGGGACATTCTGCTCCCAATCGGCTCAGCCTTGGCCAGCAGTGGGTCCGCCCTAGGCCCGGTCAAGTCCACTAAACAAAGGGGAGTGACTTCTAGCAATTTCCTACAGAAGCTACCACCTTAGGCCCCCCTCACTAAGCAAAACCACAACAATCCTTCATTCTAATATCATTTTGATTCAACCAACAATTCAAACCAGTCTTACTAACAATGAACCCACTATCATTTGCAAATAAAGAGCTGTCTTATTTTCTTGCTCAGCTGAAAGCATGAACAATCCAGGACGCGTGCAAAGATGCATTTAGTTAAAAATAGTTACAAACAGCAGGTATATAATTGAAATAGCTCTTAAACATACACCATCTCTAAAAGAGCCTGCATAGGAAGAAAGGTTGCAAATTATCAGCTACACTTTCATCTCCACATAAAGATCTTCTCCACATATGCACCTTCTAATCCAATATAGCTCCTATTGGCAATCCACACAAGCACACTCCCACGTCTAATCCCGCCTACCTCCTGGAGCTTCGAATTTAGGGAGCAGGTGAACAGTTTCTGTCACTACAAGCCTTCCAAAGTGGACAGGCAGGTCAGGACTACTCACATCAGAGCAATGTTGGCCTTATACATAACGTGAGAATCATACAGAGTAAAGGTGTTAGTACGCCAAGGTCATTCACATTGGTTACCTTCAGACGCTTCACTTAATCATGGGACAGCAGATCCTCTTGAAGGAAGCACTCTTTTTTTCTGATTCATTTACCCTTTTTAAACATCAGTACTCACATATAAAGACCCAAGTGTAAAAAGCCTAGAGTCAAAGGTGTCCCAGTTTCCTTTCACATGCAATCTATGCTTGATCTGAGGCTTCATCAATTGAACAATGCAGTCCCAAACAAAGGTGTTAATTAATCATGAATTTTCCAATACTAACTACTTGAAAAAAAAAACTGCTTTGAACTTGTCTTACATGATTTTTATTATATTATTCATTACAACACCTCTAGTCATATTACAGAGGATGCCCAGATCCTCCTAAGAATCAATCTCCCACACAGAAAAGGCTACAGAATTTTTTGAGCTTATATCACCCATGTTTGTCTATCAATTTAACTGTAACATAAGCAAAATCAGCCTCCTTCCTTCCAACACTATGATTTTTTTTTTTTTTTTTAAATCCCAGTGGAGAATGTTACTAACTTCACAGCACTTTGAACAGTAATTGTGGCATCACTCCTGATGAGTCTGTGGCACAATGTAAGTAATTAAGCCAAGGAGTCTTCAAGCTCAAGCTGTGTGATTAATAGACTGAGCAACTGGATAAACCCCCCTTTTTATCACATACAGAAGGCCACCATCAGGCAGATTGTTGGCCAGATGGATCTATTGGGCTCAACAAATTTTTAATTGTTCAGGAAGACTTGCTAGCACATCTATTGCTCAATGTAGAGACTCTATATGAAAATTAAATATTTCTCATGTTTTGTTTTCATGTCCACAATGTCCATCTGTCTCTCCATCACAAAGAATGAACTTAATTTTTTATTGGATTTAATGCAAGTATACATATAAAAATTATCTGGGAGACAAATCATAAAATTATTAAAAAAGAATAACAGGTAAGTAAAGCTAGTAGCAGAATATTCTTCGTATTAGTTCTCAACAGCAGAAAACAAGTATACATTTTGTTTTTCAATAAAATATTTCAATAAGTATATAGACAGATAGCTTTATACAGACAACTTTTGCTTTCCTCTAGAATTCGTATCACTACCTATGTAGGCACATTCTATCAGAAAGGCAATTCTAAACACAATACCTCTGACAAAGTCTCTTCTAACATTTTAATTACAGAAAGAATACAAAAATGAACTGGTGATCCACTTCTCTCAAAATAAGATCAGTCTTTGACAGGAACAGTCTCTGCAGCATGAAAAGTTTAGATGGAAGCGAAGGATAAGGTGTTTTTAAATTAAGTCTTATTCATTTATATACTCAATATTCAATTATTCTGTCTATACCTTAATATATTAACTTATCTTGAACTTAGAAGTAAATTCCCTAATCATACCTTTAGAAATATGCAGATGGACGGTAGCCAAAACATTTTCAGCCTCACTCAGCACTTAGGAAGAAATGCCATAAGATGGAGCATCTCCCATGTTTCCTCGAACATCAACTGGACAAACAATGCAAACCACAGCAAACCACAAAACTCAGACTACCGACTCATGGATCTAGGAATTATTATACTGAACAATTTACTGGATGAATGAACACCCAAATATCCGTGAGAATAATGCTGAATAGAGATACAGCCAACACGACCTTAGAAGGAGGGTAAAAGCATGAGAATATTGCTTTGTGCTAAGAAGGATTGATGCATATAGAAATTAAGTTACCAACCCATGGCTGGCTGCTGACTCCAAATGAAATAACATATTTGCCCTAGGCTGCTCTGATTGTGCATTTCCCAGAGTGCTTTACTACATAAAGTACCAGATCAAATCCTAAGCAACTGACTTTCTACTAAAGAACCAAAAAAATAACAGGATTAAATTCTTATATATTAAAATCCTATCATTCTTGAAAACGCCGGAATAGGCAAGTTGGACTTTCTTCAGGTCCTATGTCATTCTAGGATGTATCAGGACAGTAGCTGAGTCTCTGCACCCATAAACTTTATGCTGTTTTTTCCTTGAAAGCTGTTCAGTCTTACTGAAGGCAGTAGAACTGCATAGGCTTCCAAGAGGACAATATTTGCAAACGTTTTCAGATATATCTGGTCAGCTGATTCATCCTTTCCCGTAAGTATTGCAAGAACCAAATCTAACCACCAGAACAAATTAAGGTTTGAGTATTAACACCTAGGAAAACATGTCAAGAGAATGGAAATGTAACCACTGCTGTTGCCTTGTTTGTTTTAAATTGAATTACAGTTTAGCTTACTATTTTATTTCTCCTATTTAACTGAGACGAGATTCAATTAGTTATCAGAAGGAAGCTAACAGATAGCAAGTCTTTTGCATAGTAAGGTTTGCTGTTGCGAGTCCTAGTTCTATAATAGCATTTAAGGTGCCAGTATATTTCTGAAAAAGTCACTGCTTTTTTTTTTTTAATAGGTTTGTGAGGTGGAAATCTAGTAAAGTCTCACAAA
Source organism: Tetrax tetrax (assembly GCA_009806455.1). Taxonomy (NCBI): domain Eukaryota; kingdom Metazoa; phylum Chordata; class Aves; order Otidiformes; family Otididae; genus Tetrax; species Tetrax tetrax. The sequence goes on from WHYT01014539.1 coordinate 26,903, forward strand.
TCTGAATTTCTGTTGACTTTTCCTCACTAAAATAATATTAATTAAACTGTAAGAGGTCTGGAACTTAATGTTTAGAATAGAAGAGATTATGATCACAAGTGTAAATATTCCACCATCATCCTGTCATGAATGATGAAGAGTTCTCAATAATATCACCGGACAACATGAAAATGTAAAGGTTATAATAAAGATGATGTAATTTATTTTAGAATTATTAGAATTAGGTAGATAAATTAGAAGAAAAAAATCAATTAGGCTGATCTACAAAATAAATCTCATCTTAGAGACCAGAAAGTAGTAAAGGTAAAATGTAAGATAGGAAAATTCAAACTATGTATGACTCTACATCCAGAACTAAAAGAAACAATCATAAGCGGAGAATAAGATAGCATGAACAGCACTTCAGTACAATAGAAACTGTATGTTTCTATTCATAAACAATATGTCCCTAAAAAGCAAAATACAAACTTTTCTACAGTTTCCAAGGGACAGAGAAGGGAACTGCAGCATGACAGTTAAAGTATGGGAGAAGAAGAGGAAGACAGCAACAGCTAGGTTAGCTTCAATGAATGGTCCTTCAACGTGAAACACTTAACAAGGACTACCGATATCGACCTTAGAATTATTTCTGGTAGGACACTAGCATCTATTCAGCTTTAGTGCAGGGTCCAATTAGTTGTCTAGGTGGGGGAAAGAAAAAAAATTTTAAGTCAGTCACCTTCAGTATAACTACAGAGAAAAAGGTTGTAAAGGTATATAAAAACTGTCTGAAGCATTGAAATAAGTAGTTAAGGCTTATTCCCAAATTCCTGTCAGCCTATGTTACTTACTATCCACATCTACAAGAGTGAAATGTGCTAAAAGATCACAATGGCAGCTTTTTGCTTTCATTTTGCTTTGAGGTAATCAAAAGAAAAAAAAAAAAACCAAAAAAACACAGAAATCAACAAATTCTTGACTTGGTGGACCAATTCCGAAAAATGCGGAAACTTTCAGCAAAGCTGACATGTGGTCCAAGCTATCAATACCTCTCAGAATCATAATGCCTTTTAACTTTTACCAATTTAATCTCGTAACTCATTACTTCACTTCAGTTACGTTGCTACGTTGGTCCCTTGATAAAATACTTAATTGTCAAATCTCACAGGAAGTGTAGTAGTGAAATGCTTTGCATCTGAGTTACAGGAAATAATGTGTGTATATATATACACACACACTTTTGTTTCTTCACTTATTTTCCTATTACACTTAATTAATATACTTTTAAATACAGCTTCTGAACTGTCCAAAAAAAGAAACAAACAAAAAAACCACCCTGGTAGTATCAACATCAAGTTAACTAACTTTAAGGAGAAATGTTTTACTGCTTTTTGTTTCGCTTTGTTCTTAATAGTCCACTTCATATAAATGATCAAGATCTGTAATTCCTCATAATACTCTAAATATTACAAAAGGAAAAATAAAAGGAATCCATCTAACATACTATTGTTCATGGTGTCACTCTTGATTGTGTATTTGGTAAGTATTACTTTGGTATTTGTGCTTGCAACTTATTTCCATTTTTCTATCAATTTTTCCATCAGTACCATTTAACTAGTAGTGATTTTCCAGGATTCCAATAACAATTTTATTTTCAAATTGCATCCTTTACTATACTAAAACAAATAATTGCTACTGTGCTACAGTGTTCATTTGACTTATTGAATGGAGCAACATAAAGTATATCTTTCTTCTATTATTTATTATTTCTGTACATTCTTGTTCCTTGTTTTAAGGAACTACAAAGATACAAACTTTGGCTTTCCTACTGAGAAAGTATCTCTGTTTCAGAAGCATCTTGCCTTCACATATTTTGTTTAGAACAGAATATGTATGGTATTACATAACTGAATAATAAATCCTTAGGAATACTACTTCGCAGTATGTAAATTTAAAATGTTTAAAGTGCATTTACAAGTGTTATATTAACTGGTACTTGAGTACTCTGGTCATAATTATTTCTAACTTCATAAATCAAAATGAATTTTTACAGATCTTCTGTAAATTCTTATTTAGATGTTTTGATTCTACTTTCTGCACCATACATTAATGCTCAAAGAACAGTATTTTAAGAAATTGTGAAGTAATTACATCAGGCAATAAACATACCTAACACTCCTATAAAAGTTGATATGTAAACAAATACCCCCTCCATCTCTGTCTTTTTTGTCTTATACATACAATAATATTTTCCCTTTTCTGGTCTAGCTCTTTGGTAGCATAATTCAGCAGCCAGAAGAAGCTCTAGTTATATTATTGAAATCACTAGAAATAATGTATGATAAACACAGATCTATATCCAAATTATTTAAGATAAAAAATGAGGAAACTTTCTAACATGAAATGTTTCTGGAACATTGGGAAAGCAATTCTCAGACACATCCAGTTTTTTATGTGCATCAGTGAAATCTTCATATGATGCAGTGAAGCATTTTAATTTTATTTTTTTTAAGCCAGCTTTTCACACAGGTCCAATTTTCAAATATAACTATGACTTAAAGGTATAATGAGAACTAGTTCCATATAAACATCATGATCACACAATCTAGTGTGTAGTCTATTGTAATTAAGACCAGTGATTCAATACCTATTGCTACTGGCCAGGTATCATAGCAACCTTGTGTCACTGAATACTGCTGGAAAACTGCTCAGCACCAGCAAGACTATGCTTCAGGAAAATCTACAGTGGCACTACAGATTGTCAACATCTGTGGGGGTTGTTACAGGGAGAACAACAAAGAAATCTGCTTTAAAAAACCCTATGCTTAGAAAATTGACAGAGATACTACAGTAGCACTACAAAAGGTTTAAAAAAAAAATAGAGAGAGGAAGGATAGATTGGTTTTTTTGTCATTAGTTACATAACTTATGCACCCACATCCTAATATCCATCCGTATAAGCTGAGAGTTGAAATAATGCTGCATTACCACGTTGTTTATGTATATCCACAAAGTACTTTCATTTTTTTTTTTTACTAAACACAAGCATCATTCATCATCAACGTTAATCTGAAAATAAAACAAACCCACTTTAAAAATAATATTTAAACTTCCATAAATGAACTCTAGATAGTCTTGTATAAATCTGCAAAAAAAAAAAAGAAAAAGAAAAAAACAGGTTACTATGAACAAGAACCCAATATTGATTTTTCTGCGGTGCAGTAAAGCATCTCCATTCTATTTGGCTGCTGTCAAAGCCACTCTTTAACAGCTGGAGTCAAATTGCACTATTTACAGCAAAAGCCCTTGTCAAGTGGACCATAAGTATTCTAACAATACACTATTCAAATGGCACTTTGCCACACAAATTGCTGACTTGATGAATACCCTATGTCAATGACTAAGGCCAATATAAAAGTTTCATTTTTATGAGAGGTTTTACATTCACATATTAAGTAAAGCTTTCTTGAAGAACTATTAAGCTATATATTTTGGGTCTTTTGACACTGAAAATAATTAAAATCTGTTTAAATATATCAAGGGGATTTGACAACATTAATATGGATCTTGTGTTAACTGCATTTGTCACACTCATCTGTTATTGGTACTCCCACTGGCACGTGCAGCACAATAAAAGAATTAAAATGGTCAAAACACCATGAAATCAAAGCATTCTGCTTTTGTATCTGTGATTTACATGATGACAAATGTTCTGAAAGAAAGCCTTTGAAGCTGGACTGCTGTGTGAGGATATTTTTCTTCTTCTTTGGATGAAGTAGAGATACTATTATTTTGCAAATGTTAGTTTCTTTTAAACATAGTATTACTAATAAAACCATGTAATGATAAATATTTTACAAATTGCTGAATCTCGCTTGCAATCTTCATGGATCACCTCATTGTACTAAATAAGGATCACTCAAAAGCATAATACGAACAGGACAGAATAGCTACCCCTCATTTTTCCTGTTACATAAATCTTCTGAAATTGAATTCTTTAAGAAGAGGCTAAAATTGACTGTGTTGTTTTTGGTTTTTTTTTAAACAGAAATGTTATTAGCAATTAAGTGTGTTGGTAAATTTCTAATACAATATTTACCAAAGCAGCAAATTGATAATTAAATACTCATTGTATATCTGCATACTAAAGCCTTTTGATAATCTGAAAGTTTCACAATAGTTTCATCTGTGTGATCATTAATTAATATGGTATGAAATGTTGAGCTCTCTTATATCCACAGAACTCTGACTAATTTCATGGGATCTGGATTTCAAGAGACTATTTCAAGATGCTAAAATATAATGACCCAAAAGAGTCAATATCACACTTATTGAAAAACCTAAAAAAAAAGTTTCCTGCATAAGAACTAAGAAAAACAGCTGAGTTCATAACAAGCCTTCATTGCAGCAGTAAGAAAACAGCATTAAAGCTGCAGAGCTCTACGTTCCTTTTGTGTATCCTGCACTGGGGTACAGGAATAGCATTAAGGGGACCCTCTGTTGTCAAATTCTTCCCAAGTTCAGCTACACCCTATACATTTAGCTTCCAGCATCTCCCACACCAGTCTACAGAATGTGATGGAGGGTGGGGATGGAGGTGGGAAGAAACACTGGATGTAATGGATGATAGATCTTTTTGATTTTAATTAAAAGCCGTCTCCCAAGTATAGAACTTCATTTGTTAGGAAATTAAAGTAAAATAACATGACTATAATGACAAAGAGAAGGTGAAATAAAAAGAAAAAGATATTTTGACAATCATAAGGAAGTCTAAGAAACATCAGTAATACTCTCTCTCAAAAAAAGTTTCATTGGGGCAAGATAATTAACGAACAAAGTTTGAACAAGAAAATGGAATATTTTATTGAGAAATCAGAGTAGCTGAGATGTATGTCTGACCAAGAAAAATGCTATAAGTTATCACAACTCCACTGCTGTCTACTGTGATATTGCTTCCAGTTTAAAATCATGACAATCCTCAAAGTATGTTAAACTCCACATTTTAAAATTTACCAAAAACTATTTTGCCATATTCCATGAGCAGCACATTTTCTTTCTAGCCACTTTGTTAAATCCATGCAATCATCAATTTAGCAAGCATGACTGAAACTACACTCCTAACATAACTACTATAACTTTTTCTATAGTTTCTCTTTAAAAAGGCAAGAAACTAGTCCCTTTAATAATCTACCAGTGAGATCAGATTCTATGTCAATGGCCAACTAGTGCACCATCTGCCCTACAACACGCTCAGCGGGATTATGCTCTAATAAGACTTTTCAGAAAATGGGATCAAAAAGAACTTTAGAAATCAGACTAAGGTTAGTAAAAGGTCAAAGATAAATATTAAGAGTTAAACAATAATCATTATAAACTCAAAGTTATGTGTAAATTTGTAGGTACAATAAAGACAGACCAGGAAAGAAAATTCAAGAATGAGGACTTGGATTAAGCTGTATTTTATCAAACAGAGTTTTGGGATATCCAGTATTTCTTTTACCATAATTAATAAAGCCAGAAGAAGGCTAGAGACATGACTTCCTCTGTTTATTGTAGATAACGGAATTCACAAAATCCATTAATTAAAAAGTGGTAAACTCAAAAAACCCACCAAGGCCTTATTCTTAAGATACACTCATATTAAGAGTGCAGTAAATACATTCACTCCTGATGCACAGAGTTTTCCGAAAAATGTATGTACCTTTACCTTCCAATCTGAGTAAGGTAATACCTACCTCATTGAATCTGCGACTGTACTAAACCTGAGACAGTTTTAATAATTAGTTTTGCATTTAGCAAATACAGGCTTTTTAAAAATCTACAAATAACTGACAAAAATATTTACTTATTTGCCACAAGCAAACAGAATGACTATTGCATGGTCAACCTTACTTCTCACATGGTGTCTCTATACTCATTTTCTAAGCTTTAACAGCACATTAACGGTAGTTTCTGCAAAGTATTTCCTTCAACTGCTTTTTTGAAACAAAAAGAAAGAGCACATCTTTTCCATCAGTCACAATTATTTGGTTTAACAATGTTTGTAAAAAAATTGTTAGATAAATCTAAGTACAGTGCCTGGCCAAATCTTTCCTGAAGACTGTCATACCAATTTGCAGCCCAGTATCTCACAAGGAACATCTCCATCCTTTTTTTTAACCAATAAACTGCAACATTTAATCACACTAACATAAATGTAAGGCACTTGCACTCTCTTCTATGATGATATTAAAAGAAAAACATCCAGTAAGAACTAGCATTGAATGACAACAGGATCCTGCAGTTTCTTAGAAAAGCAATAATGGAAAGGCCAGTAGTATTATGCCATAATGTGCTTTTTTTTTTTTAAGGCATATACATCCAAACTGGTGATACAATTGTTCTGATTATACTGCTAATAGATAGAGTCATAAGGCAGAGGCATAAGGAAACAGCAAGTTTCTGAGAAAATCCTTCTGAGATGACCTACAGGTAACCTTTCACAAGGCACTCCCCTCATGTTCCCCATTTGCTTTATGATAAGGAGTTTAAGACATAAAAAGTGAACCAGTTGGAACAAGGCTTTATAAACTTAAAACCAAGCATCCACACCACTTATACAGGGTTACACATCAGTGAAGGTAATGAACTTGTATCGCAACTCGTTGCTCTTGAGAAATACTCAACTCTTCATTCTTACCTTATCTGAAGATTTTTCTGAATGAATAAGATTGTAAGAGAGCACGCCATGCTTATAAGAGCTAGAGGGTTTGTATCCAGTATTTTTATTTCTTTTTGACTGTTGAGATACAGGAAGTAGAGCATCTGCCATCAAGTATTCTGAATCTTCAATGGAAGTAAGAATTGCTTTTGCTGTTTCACCTGTTTCGTGTCGCTCCAGTGTGCCTAGAGAAACACAACAGAAGTAATATTTTCAAGGAACTACACTGTTTCATATTTCAGCACAAGTATCATAGTATTAACATAGAATATGTCATGTGAGCAGGTAAGTTATGAAACATTTACAGATGAACCAACTGGACCTTAAAAATGTAATTTTTCACAAGGGTCTATTCTACAGCATTGCTATGTGAAAAAAATAAAGTTTAATTTCTAAAGAAACCACTGCAGCAAATACCTTTGATTCAGACTGCAAGAAACTTAAGATGTTTTCTATAAAGCATGGTCAGATGCAGTTTTCAAAAGGAGCAAAGTAAATTCAGAAGAATACCACTTGCCCTAACTGTTCAAAACAGCGTCATTTGTTTTCTTCTCACAAAGCATCTACATCATTAACAGTGTAAACAATAACACATTTCTGCAATATTTTAGTGCTGTCCTCTAGTGTTCTAGATTACAAATAGCAAGGGAAAGTTCACATTTTTCCTTCCATTCTTAAAAACCACCTTTATCTCCGACACTTTTTAAACACCTGAATATACTACATGTAGCTTATTAGTCAGGAATATAAATACAAAATTTCAGAGACTATTTCATCACCTGTGTGGGTCTAGGCAATTTGATTCCTTTTAACTCTTATACTTAGATTATTTCAGGAATGATTTATTTAGTGATAATTTTAGTAATACTATTTAATTTATAACTAACATTAAAGATACCTAAACTGGGCTTAAATGTATTTGAAATGCGCTCCCTCTTACATAGTACACATCTTCTATAGGAATAAAACTAATAAGAAATTGCTGAAGTTGCAAGTGCCCTATAAATATCAGAGATAAAAGACATGTGAAGCATTTAAAAAGTATTAAATACCTACTATAACTTGAAATTTCCCCCCCCCAAGTTTGAATTCTTTGTAGCCCCAAGGGACAAAACATGAATCTTCCCTTTCACTACTACCAGAAAAAATGTGTAACACTGAAGCTCTATCAGTAACACCTGCTAAAAATATTGGACTGGGATTGAGTGATCTCAATTAAGTGTTTTTTGTGTGTACATGTGTATAAAATCTCTATCTAAAATTATCTGAAACTCATTCATTTCTGTTCACCGTAGTATCACCTCTGTTACTTATATGGCCAAGAGTCTGAATTCATAGCAGAAGAAAGTAGTGCAACTGATTCTTTGTCTCCTACAAAATCAACTCCATATCATAGATTACTATAATATTGCACTGAAAAAACAAAGATCACTCCTAGTTGGCTTTAATTTTCTTCATCCTTGGATTTGCTGCCAGTGTCAGAGATCATCGCAGAACTACATATTTACTGGGAGGAAAGCAAGTTGCCCAAAGATCTTTACAGTTGGACTGTTTACAAGCACTTCAAAACAATACTGGCTACAAAGCTCCCCACATCGCAGCATTTTAGTGTTTCAGCGTCTGTATTAATAGAAGCCTACAAAGAAGGATTATACATTCAAACACACATTCTTAACATTTCAGTGTTTGCAAAGTTAATAAGTTTGGAAATAATACAGTCACTCAGCTAGTATTTTGGCCTCTATATATATGCCGTGTAGTCTTTCAAGCCATAAGCATGACCCATTTCCTCACAGAACTCCCTGCATCATTCAGAGTAAAAGAGAAACAAAAGACACCAAGGAAGTAGTTGTTCTCCCTTATCCTTAAGTGTGAAGGACTAAGCTTTCTCTACTATCTTCTGCAGCAAGTCCATGATGCAGAGTATTTCTATGTACATGCACACATATCCATCCTTGTTTTCTGTATCACTTTTGTCTGTGCAGCTCCCTACTAGACTATCAGGTGCTTCAGAAAGACCATTACCATAACATCCCCGTAAAATTACTGAGCATCATGTTATTTTTATGGGCAATGAACAAAGGCAGATATTACAAAACATTTTTAATAAATCAAATAATTTTGGGGGGCATGATACTTAATTTTGAAGACCTGATTATAGATACTTAACAGAACAGAACTTCAAAAATTCAAAACAAGTTGAGTGCCTCGCTACCAGTCATCCCTCAGAAACAGATTATTTTGCAGTAGTCTTGTGGATATATAATAGAATACAATCATTTAATTAAGACTATCATACTACAATGGCAAAAGAGGATAAAACCATGTTTCCAACAAAAATCAAGATCTGAGTTGCCTGACTTTTTAATCCTCCTACATATGAATATACAATCAGGAAGAAAAATGAAAATGTGTTCAAGATTTACATTATTTTCCATATATCAGAAATAAACCTGTGTATGTGACGGAGACATTGTGACCACTGCAAACAGTCAAAAGAATACTGGGGCAGGGCGGTTATTACTCCAGAAACAGTTACTTGTTAGGAACATGCTGTCTCCAATTTTAAAAGAAAATAAAAATAAAGAGTAAGAAAAGACATAGCCTGTACACGAGAACAAGAAAGCAGACAGAAATAAAGACAACTCTCAAACTTGAAGTATTTTAAACACAAATGAGTCCAAAAGCTTTGGATTTGGGAGTAGAAAATAACAAAGGGTGAAAGGGAAAAGATATGTTTTCTCAGTAGCAGCAACACCACTGCTATGACCCCCTACTATACATACAAAATACAGGAAAAGAAAGTCTTTATCTCTCTAAAGCTGTGACCATGGCAACCAAGTCTCAGGAACAGACAAGAGTGGAGTATTCCACTCTCCTGGGCAGTGCTGGACCACCAGATGTGACCGGCTAGAGACTGTTACAACATCTTATTCTTCTTCTGGAGCAAGTACTACAAATTGTGTCTCTTGGTGTTAGCACCATCCACACAGTTCTCCAGGTTCTGCTCTTACTGAAGGACGCATTTTTACTGGGGAGGTCACGCATATTATACTGCCTCAAGACGAGGTATTCACTGACATCACATGACCTGTCATATCATCAGGCTCCAGTGCTTTCTGTTTTGAAAATCCTCAATATTGCAGTGCTGCTGTGACCTAGCAACTTAGCTGAATCCTACAGCATAACAGTGATTTGTGGATGAAAAATGGCTTCAGAACTCACTTTGGTTAAAAAGAGCACTTGGTCAAGAACAAATCCGTTTCTTTACTAGCAGCCAAAACAAGAACTTCACCTTTCAGAACAAGCATTACCTGTAATATTGGCTGTTTTATTTTCTGTCAAGATCTCCCCTTCCATGAACACCTATTTAATCTCAGAAGAAACTCCCATCAACTTTCTTCTATGCTGTTCGAATCAAAAAAATTTTATGTTCCTCACTAGAAGATGCTTGAATTTTACAAGTCTCCTGCTCCAAGACAGTGGTCAAAAATTTCTCTTAACTGCTAGTGCTATTACTCTAATACCAAATTGCCCAAAACAGAGAAAACAAACATTGTATTAAGTAAGCATATATATTTCCAATCAATATCAAGACAGAAGTAAATGTAACCTAACAAATAGAAATGGGGCAGATCAAACAAAACCCCGCCTATTAAAAATCTAATAATCTTTAAAAGGATATTTTACCTATAGGAATAGATTAACAATGGAGATGCCCTGTGACTACAGTACTATGTATAGAAGCATGTAGTGTCTTGGCAGATACTCCGTAACAATTTTTTGCATTTGGAAGATTTCTGTCTTATCGTCCAGCTGCTGTACATTACTGATGTTCTTCAGAAGATACATTTTCATAATTGCATCAGCAAACTATTGTCAGAATATCTTTCAGCAATGAAGAACAATACAAAGAACTACTGGAATATCATACATAATGCAGGTTTACATAGGCAGATAAAAAGTATAGTTCTCCAAGGCAGCCAGTCCTCATCCCTGGATTTCTGCTGCAGACAAAACACCTCAAAAGAAGGGAAAATAAAATTCCTCTGTTCTCTCCCTGACTCCATCTAAGCTATTCTACACAGCAATGGACAATAATCCTATAACAGCAATTGTAGAAATATATGCTAAACTGGGATGAATAGAGGAAGCGGCCAGCTCTGAACTTGGAAGAGATGTGAGCAGTATCTATCTATTTCTTTATTACCCTCTGAAACACAGAATGATGATTAGAGTCCATCTCTTGGTATGAAAACTCTCCCTGATATGAACTCTTCTGACTGCACTGAAGTCAATCTCTTCTCATTTCCACTTTCCTTTGTTAAATATATATAATCTTACTTCATTATTAATAATAAGAATGAAGATCAACTATCAACTGCAAGAAATGCATCCTTTTAAACACAGACACATACAGCTAAATTCCATACAAATGCCACCTAGTATCTGTAACATACATAAAAGTACGCATACATATGAATATAAAGATACCTAGGTATTCTCAGTGTAAAACTGTGTCCTTAACTTCTGTAGACTGGTCAAAAATGACATTGCATTTTGTTCTGAGACAGACTTCTCCAAGCTCCACTACCTTTTATTATGCTACATCAATAAGTAGTTACTGAAAAATGACTCAAATTTAAATAACTATGAAATATTCAAGTGCAAGCTACAGACCGATGTGAGGCTTACCTGTATAAAATACAAGATGCCATAAAAAAAAAAAATTAATTAAGTTTTAACTTAAGCTTGACAAATTAAAACAAATGTAAAAATTGCAAACACTGAACTTCCACAAAGCACATTTATTATTGCTTATGACTTATTTTGAATCATTTACACTTTTGAAATGTGCTGAGCAATGTTTCCTCGTCATTTATATCTTTTAGAAACGCATTTAAGTGACAGCATAAGATGTGCAGAGAAACAACAATAAAATGGTAACCTCCCATCCTATTGCATGTTATCATTTGCATCATGTGTTACCTTTAACATATCTTGAATTTCTTCACAGAGCTGCTTTCTTAGAAAAAGACCATCTAAACTAGAAATCATTTCATGTTGCATTAAGTGTTAATTGTTTAATGTTACAGTACTCTTGGGCCAAGAAGTTATCTTGTCCTAGTTCAATAGTGCACAGCTGGGTTAACTCACTCCCTGCAGGTTCTCCCTTCTCTAAGGATGCCTCAAGCACGAAGGTGGAGGGGGGAGAAAAATCAAGATCTCAACCCATGTGGTGTCTTGCCCAGACTGTTAATGTTGAAGGTCAGACCATGACCTAAGAACACAAGAGCTAAATCACTAGAGCCTTTTTCCAAATACGAAAAGCTCCCTTCAGGGGAGATACAAGCCTTTCACAGTCTTCAATTAATGCCTCCAACAGGGTACTTAATATTTGAGCCACAGATTTATAAGGGCTATTTCTTTATAGTTTCACAAAGGATGACTAAATTAGATGCAAAATAACTGTTTGAGAGATCACTATTAGGAATATCAAATAAGACCTATTTTTCCTAATATCAGGGAGAGTATGCACAAAAGTGCTTTTTGTATAACCAAGCAGACCTTTGGGCCCATATTCTGGATGCATTCACAGATGTACATGACTAAGATAAATCTGTTATTTAAACAAATTGCTTACTAATATTACATTGTGTAATTCTAAAATGAATGAAAGCAAAGATAGTGTGGCATGAATGACTAAATATGAGTCAGTGTGTGTATAATACCTATTAAATGATAGAACATTTTTTAAAACATAGTGTTAGACTGAAAGAATAGATATTTTACTCCATCTTCTTAGTATCTTGAAAAGAACCACAAAAATTAATGAAACAATTTGTCATATACCATCTCTTCCTGAAAAACTAGCATCTCTCCAAAAGCCTTCTAACACTTGAATGTTTGCATTCACAGAAATTATGGGAATTTTATCAAAAGTTTAGTTTTACTATCCAAATGTCTAACAAGAGTTCACTAAAACAACTCCATAAGCATTTCTATCAAGTAACACAAAATTTGGCCATTTGGCATTTTTGAAGATTTAGGATTTTATCATCGAAGTTCACTGCCCTACTCACATGAACTGCCTAGAGATCAACCTAGTGTCCCTTCCTATAAAACCATTTCACAGCTACTGCATCTTACTCCCGCAAATATATAAATGACTTGGATCTCTGACCAGGGGCGTAGGACCATAGAGCCAAACTTTGTTAGCCAGGAGAAAGTGAATTAATGAACAGACATCACAAACTTAATCTTAAATAGGGTTTTTTTTTTTTTTTTTTTTTTTTTTTCTCTTTTTTAAAAT
>WHYT01014539.1:39914-75641 GCA_009806455.1 Tetrax tetrax
GAGTTAATGGAAAAAAAAAATTTACAAAAAAGGTAGTGACTGCTAGGACCTTGACCCTAGCTACACCACAGCCTCTAGCATATGAAGTGCAACCACAGGATTTATCAGCTAGGCCACGCTCCCCCACTTAAAACTAATTCTGACCAATGACCTGAAGAGAAAGAAAGATTGAAAGACAGGGAGAGAAAGGGAAAATGAAAAAGATATCAAAAGACACTCTAAATTTTGCAAGGACAGAAGGGCCAAAACAGTGTAATTATTGTTGCTTTACAATTATCTAAGCATAAATGCATAGTAACTTAATACCAGTTTACTTTAATAGAGTTCTAAGAGTTTCATTAAAATTGTACCACTTATTTCCTCAGTCATCTGATGAAACCTAAACCTTAGTTTTCTAAACAATTTAAACCCTAAATTCTTTTAGAGACAACAAAAGTTATGAGACATACTAAATGAAGGCCTACTTAAAAACCCAAACCAAACTAAATCCCCCACATTCTGCAATTCATGTGATACTTGCACAGTTTACCAGAGGTTTAGAAGACTTGTTAGTGTTGGCACCAATTATAAAAATATTGCAGCATATATAACTAAATATAAATTATCTTTAAACAGTGTTTGAAAATGTTCCAGCACGTTTGACCATCAATATGATCAAATGTTTGATCTACAACACCACTACGTGCAGAGTAATTTCATTTTCTTTACAGTAAGGATACTTCTGAAACAGAAGAGTTTTTATGTAAATATTTCTTGCAATGGAGCATTGACATTGCAAGAAATATTTTCAGACTACTTCTGAACTCTTGTTTACTTTTTATAAAGTTTTTTTTTGTGACAGAAGTGATTATGTAGATGGATTTGACTAATGTTAGACAGTGCATGTTTTATGATGGTTGCCAATATCACTAGAAGCCCATTCTAATTTACTAATAACTGAGTAGTTTTCAAATACTTGAGTTAAATTTTTCTATGCTTGACAGCTACCTTAGGGTGGTAGGGTTCTTTCCTGCTTCTCAACAAAAGTGTTTCAAACCACGTATCATTCATGTTAAAGTCATGAAACACATTGGTATTCAATAAAATCTTCATGCCTTAAAGTACAGACTGAAAGCTGAATATTACACCTCTGAAATACACTGTCAATGCTGATGGCTTGTTCCCACCACAATGACAATTTTAATTGAAGCGCCATTACCTTTTCTGTTTGCTTAAGCAAGGGAGGTCTATACAGAATCCGTTCCACATGATGAGATATATAGAGTCAATCTTACTACAGAAAATGGAAGCAATAGTCTTTCACTTACCCCTGTTAAAAAAACCAAGCTATACACATGTACGAAATTATGTCTGAGTATCAACATAATACTAAGTTTGCACAAACAGGTAGTAATAGCAAAGAAAATCTCAGAATAGAGGTAGCAGGCACTTTTATGCAAGTCTCTGGTGCATTGTATACATTAAAACAGGTTTTTTAAAGTTACATAAATATTATACAGACATTTATTTAGTAACAGTCCTCAAGAGTTCAGAGATAGATAAAAAAAGCTAAACGCAGAATTGCACAAATCAATTTGTGCAATTAGATTTACAAAAATGGTCTTAACCTTATACACCTCTGAGCTTTTTAAAGCTTAACTTGATAAACTTTTCCTTCAAATACATCTTAAGTGTAGTTAGTTTTATTACTGTACTTCAATAGTCTCTATGTTTTCCTATTATGACACCTACAGCAATTCAATTTTATGTAGAAAACTTTAATATAGTTGCCCTGTATATAATTAAATGGTACAAAATATTAAAATGTAAAAGATAAGGATCCATAAACAATTCAGAGGTGAGGATAGTCAAAAAAAAGTCAAGCAGGTACTTAATAAAAAGCTTATTATAACATTTAGAATTAAATATCATCTTATGAATTATGTTTCCCAGCAGTGTACATTTCAAGCAGATACAGTACAGTCACCACTTGCCAGAACAAAACCACAGATTATGTACTAAAAATCACTATGATCACCACAGCTTTTGTACAGATAGCAAGCACAATGTGGAAAAAAAACAGTTTTGAATTTGAATATATTAATAGCTTACCTAAAGTGTTTTGTAAAAATGTGTTAGATATTTTCAATCAGAAAAAAAATAGGAGTTTCTTGTTCCTGATGGACTGGATCATTCTTCAGAGTATTCAGTGCTTTTGCAAAATTAAGAAATCAGGTTTTGTGTATTAAAAAAAATAATTGTCTCTGTATGTAAAAAGCAAGATCTGCCAGGCTAGGGGCTTAGAAAAATGACAGTTTCGGGGTTTTTTTTTAAGTTTAGTTTTAGAGCTCACAAGTTATTTTAAAAATAAGCTTCTAATTAAGCAGTGAAAAATTAGAACGGCACTACTACAATAACATGTGAAAGCACCCTTACTGAAAAAGATCAAAGGAATAGGTTTTCTGCATTTTGGACAGATTTCCCTTGCCACATAGGTTACTGTTTACCCTAATAATACAAACACAAGTGAGCTGTATCTGTACTTTAATTTATTCTAATATAGCATATCAGCAATAACAGTAGTGACAGCATCACAGACGATGATGCCATGAGACAATCTCCAATGCATTCAGATAAGGAGCCCGTAAGATGACTATGCAATCGTGTCTGCTCAAACTGAAGGGCAGTGGTGCCCCAACATGTCTCAATTTCTCTGCCTAAATATCTTACATGCTTTCTATTCAAACTATTTCATCTGCCATCATGACTTAACTGGACACAATCTTCCAAAAAACATGGTTAACTACACAAATCCAAACTATTATTTATTAATGATTTTGACCTTTTTGAGTAAGGATTGTAAGCATTAATTTTTACTATACAGGATATCTGACTTCTGTGGAAGTAACTCTTTAGGCCCAAGTTTCATTTTTTTCCTGTTGCAGCTAGCATCGTGCAAGAAAATTCTCAGTTTCCATTCCCTGGGTAAGTATGAAAAATACAATGTAGCCAGGGTAAAGTTAACTGAGCATTATGATAATTTAACTAAAAGTTTTATTAAGTGGTGCTATTCTATTTTTAAACTCAAACTAAGCATGTTGTAAAACAACGAAACAGAACAAGACTTGCAAGGCAGAAGAACAGAACAAGAAATTAGTAGATTAATTCTCCAAGCATGATGAACTTCAAGGAATCAATTAATATTAAACTAGTACTAATTGAAAGACTAAATCTACCTTTAATAAATGAAGATTGCTACCTCTGAGCAAGGAAGATTGCTCTTTAAAGTCTACCCATTCTTTCCTCACCTTCAATACATATTGATAGAAATGTAGCTTGTAGACATGCTGCCGTATGCTGTATACAGCACAAAAACCCCACTGATCCTTTTATTACTACATCTTGCTGCACTGATATTTAGCTTTAAAAAAAAAAATCTCAAAAATACCAACTGCACAGGTTAATATAAACGCAATATAGATAACAGCTTATTTCCTTATTGAAGTGAATTTCAAGTGGTGGCTATTGGAAGAAATATTCTGGGCTTTAATTAGAATAAAATTTGTTATTGATTTTCATATTTGTCTTCTAGTACACATAAGTTTGGAATATACCCTGTACACATGCTATATTAATATTCCAAATGTATTATTAGATCAATATTTATTGTCATGGAAAGATATTCCACTGTAATGGGAAGTTGCCTCATCTGTATATTAAAATTTAGGCAAAATACATTAAACTACACAGACATTACCTCATTGCTGTATTGTTTTCTATATCACTACCTACATGCATGTGCAATAACATTTAAACTTAGAACAGAATAATTGTACTTTGTGCCGTCAAACAAAGGACTGGAAGGACAGGATTAAATTCATCTCATTCTAGATGTGTAACAGCAGCAGGCAATTAGCTTACCTTTTTTCTCCCCCTGCTTCCTTAGACTCCCCTTGTAGTCAATAGGGAAAACATACAGACTTACTTATTCCTACTTCCTCTTGCTCATTACAAAGCCAACATGAACTACTAGCTCGCAGGTTAAGCGAGTTAAGTATAGATAGAAGTCTCAAGGTAGATAAAGTAAATTCCACTTGAAGTCAACTATACTTTTGGTATTTAACATATTTTAGTATAAACTATGCTGAAATGCTTATTTATTTGGAACAAATGCAACCCATATTACCCAGGCAACTTCCCATTGACCATGCAAAATAAGGTATCTTTGGTAATCTCACGAAGAGAGGGTACAACAAATTGTACATGAAGTTGTACTGGCTTAGATATTAATCCATGTGACAGTGTTTCTCCCATCCCATAAAGTATATAAAAAAAACCCAAACTATTATGAAAGCCTGCTAAAAGACAACTGAAATATTTTTAAAACTTCAGAATGCTTTTGGAAAAAGTGTCAGCTTCTGTCAGAAAATTGGACAACGAACTGTTATACATAAGTCTTTCATCTGCTTAAGGGGTCATCCTGTTAATCACATGGTGGACAGACAGTTTTGGGGCTAAATTGGTATAACTGAAAGACAGTCATAGGTACTAGATGCCCCTAAACTTTTATGAAGTCATCTGTCAAATTCAACAGAATTACTGCTGACTCTACAACTGTGTAAATATTGAAATATTCATGGAAATTCCTTAATCTACAGTCTGAAATTATAAACAGACTGGCTGTTTTCCCAGTTATCCATTAACTCTAGTACAGTAACATTGTTCAGATTTTTTTTTAACTGCAAACAGTGATGAGTCTGACACAAAATCAGGTCCTCCACTGATGTTCACTTAAAGATGCAAAGCCTCAGTCACAAAGCTAACTGCATAGCCAGAAGAAAAACAAAGAAAAACATCTTTCGACTATAAAAACAAGAAAAAAATTCACCTTAAGTCCATTATTGCAATAGTATCCAAGCACAAAGCTACCATTTAGACATTATCCTATTTAACTGAGTCAGGGAACATGCTCACAGGTAGCTGTATAGGCAAGTTGCTGCCTATTTATTTGCCAATAGACAAAAATAATAATGAAAGGCTGCTGCATTTCTGCAGAGGTTTGTCTATGATGCTGTATATGTCTTTCCCATACATCTGAACAATGCTCTGAGTGGCACTGAAGTATCTAGATAGGTCTTGATCTAGGTCAGGCCAATTTCAGGGATCAACGCCATGACATCTTGTGTTCTCCTGCAATACAGATATAATTCACATGAAACCAACTACAGCATTTCCTAGTAGGCTTTCCCAGGTATTCACCCTAGACGGTATCTTTTAGTTATCAATGCATAACAGGAACAAAAAAAACCCAAACAAACAAACAAAAAAACAAAAAAAAAAAAAAATCAATTTGTTAATTGCTAACATAGAAAATAACTGCATCCCTTCTTGCGTTCCAGCTATTTCTTAAGAAGTGATTGTAGCTCTCATTCTTGCTTGCTCATTGAGCTTTAATATCTCATTTATTTCCTGTTTTAAACAAAGTGATTAAGTTCTCAGAGAAAATAACGGATGCAAATCAGTTAAAAATGATAGCTATGATGTAACAGATTTATAAGGAAACAAAATATTCTGTGGTCCTTCGTTACATTTGTTGGCACAATTTTATTGCAGAATTCCAAATGCATACTAATCTTTTGGTTAAAGGATGACTCTACACCAAATGCTAATAAACACTTAGGCACGATGACCTTCATTCATTTTATGACGACCTTCAAGGATGTCTCACACTCAAATTGATATGTACTTAAGAAATAGCCAACCTACAGTTATACGGTTTTGAGAAATGCCCTTTTTTTCCTGTGAAATAAAAACAACCCTTTCTATAGCAAGGTTTCCCCCACCTAAATTTCCCAACTGTGTTCAACACTAGTTTTAAAAGAGCTATGAAGACAGATAGAACAGCTGGAGACTGGTAGCATCTTTACTAAGTGCATGCTGCCATTACAGGGGAGGGAAACAACGAGATCTAGTAATAGCTTTAGAAACAGAAAAGAACACATTGAAAAGGAAATATTCTTCCTTTTACAGGGAGGAGAAAAGAGGAGAGGGAAGCAGTAATTTGCAATATTGCAGATGTGCTGAGAGAGACTAGTAAAATGAAGGTATTAAAGGAATGACAAGACAAGAAGAAGGTTCCCAAGACAGTACTGTTGCACAAACCTTCCAGAAAGATGACTGAGCAGAAGGGCAGAACCCATGCCCCCTCCTGACTGAAGAAAATGCACTGAAAAAGTCTAAACAAAATCATTATATAGACACTCAGCAACAATAAAACAACAAAGAAAAGTAATACAACACTATATACAAACAATCTCCTAAGGTCACACCTTCCCATCTTAATTTCTATTGAGGTTTTTGAACAAAGAAATTTTAAAGATTTTTTTTATTTACATCTCAAAATACAATGCAAAAATATGAGTATTTCATACTTTTGAGTAGCTGTAAGAAAAAACCCAGGGGTTTTCACTGACTGTATTTGTTAGCTCTATTTTATTCCAAACCTTTTTATTTAAACTCACTCAGTAGATTTGGGAAAATAAGTACCAGAAAAGATTTCCTATGCCAGTAGTTAAATGATACTAAATAACCTACTAATACAAGAGGCTTGTAATCTATGCTGTACTCATTTTGCCAAGTCCTTCATTAAATGCAGATATTTTGTACTTTAAAACAAGGAAATTTTTGTCCAAACATACAGCCTAGACAGTGTGCTGTAATAACTTATGAAGTAAATCATAACTTGTGAAGAATGATCTCAATGTTAAAGTAGTAAAGCTATGTTTTTATATAGTATTAATATGCCATGCATTTGGGTGGTTCCAGACTTATTATGCACTTCCTCCCTCCCAGAACACATAGCTCTGAATCACATGGAAACACTGTATTGTAATGTCTAGTACCATTACAGGTTCTAATAGTCTGTCAAAGTTCCAATAACTACATTTATTACCCCTGTGAATCAATGTTACACTCAAATCACCTGGGAATCTACAGTTTAACCTGAAACACTGAGCTTTAGTTTTCCTGACTACACAGTTGTGAGCTTTGCAATTATCTTCCAATATTAACTGATTATCAATTAACTCAAAACATTTCTCAGATTGTGATTTTGCTGAAGAAAGCAGAGCTTTGTGCTCTAACTTGGGACTGTTAGGACTGCAAATTTAATTCTTTTTAATAACTAGAGCAACTTACATTTTATTTATAGCTTCCAGAAATATTCTACTCAATTCACTGCCATGTCAGCTAATCATCTGATTGTCACAATCTGACTTAAGCTACCATTAGTGACATACCTTGAACCATATAAAAATTTTATTTCTTCCTTGTTTATACAAATATTTAAACTATTTAATTAATAGATTCAATGTGTTCATATTTCTGCTTTGCTCTTCCATGAATTAGATTTGCATAACATTACATGACGGACAAACAAAACTTAAGGAAAGTGAATAAAAAACTCCTTCTGCTATTACCTGTTTCAATTTCCCAAATATATACTGAACAGTCTTCACAGAAAACAATTAGTAGATTTTCAACAGGGTCAAGTTTTATCTTCTTCACAGGAAACAGATGCTTTCTGGCATGTAAGAGACATACTCCTTTCTGAAGGTGTAGAATTGCTACTGAGTGATCACTACACACACAGAACACTATGCTGTGATCTTTTAACTGCAAAACAGAAACAACTTCAGTTTCAACACTGTAACCACAGTCATAACCACACAATTTTAACAAGCCTGGTAAAAATTGTCCAGTGATTTCTTTCCCATAAAATACTCATTTTAGAAAATTATGTTTTATTTCAGACTACATCTTCAACTTGTTTTTGACAGGCTAGCGGTACAACTGATCTCCTGACAGGAAAACATACAATCTCTGACTTTTCAGTTTTATAAATAATAATTTATTCACAATAACTCTAAAAGCAGTGATTATATAACCAAATATACAGTAGAAGTTGTCTTAGAAGAATAAGTAGCAAAAAATTACCTTAAACCAAACTGCTGTTCTTGTGATCAAATTATGTCAGATCTTAGGACACAAAAGCCAAGGCCAAAGTATCTCTAACTAAAAATTAGGTATGTTACAATTTAATTTGACACTGTATGGATCTGATTCTGCAAAGCCTTCTCTTCCTGTGAGGAATTTTTGGTGACACAGAAAGAATTTCACCCTATGGATAAATTCAGCCCAGTAAAGAGAACAAACACCATCCAAGCAAGCATTAAATCCTATCTAGTTTCCACAAAGAGGGCTAAGGAGAGTCTTACAAGCATTAAGAACTTATGCCATTGCAAAACTACTTAGTGTTGGCATGTAAGTGAACTCTGAGTCAACCATAATTACCAAATATGTTTTCATAAGATTTTCAAAAGGAATAAGATTAAATCTCTGCCCCATGGAATACAATAGAGACAGACTTTGTTCAACAAAATTTAACAGAGAGTTCAGTAGTCTTACAAATTTTTACTTCAAAATTCACTTCAAAACATATGAAATTATTCTAAATCTCAAAACACAAAAGCATAAATGCCAATAACTACAAGGATGTGTCAAGAACCAAAATGAAGCATACACATTTAGATTAAAATACTCTTGGTCTGAATATTTTCTTACTAAGTTCAAACCCCTAGCCTTACTGATCAGACTTTTTAACTGCAGAAGTTAGGAGATAATCAGATTAATAA
The DNA here is from genome assembly GCA_009806455.1 of Tetrax tetrax. Classification (NCBI taxonomy): domain Eukaryota; kingdom Metazoa; phylum Chordata; class Aves; order Otidiformes; family Otididae; genus Tetrax; species Tetrax tetrax. The sequence goes on from WHYT01014539.1 coordinate 48,587, forward strand.
ACAGATTGACAATCATGATACAAAAAATAGTGAACAGATATTAAGACCTTCAATATGTTACTTGTTTAGGATTTTTTTTTTTTAAATCACAAACTAGAAACTAACAAGAAATCAACCCCCTGAAAGCCACTTCCAAACAAGACAATTAAAAGAAGGTAAATCAAGGATAAAGTGTCACAGGATAAAAGTATTGCCAGATGGGTTTTTCCTCTCATATACATTTAAACACACACACATCTGTATATATAGACATACTTTAAAAAAAAAAAAAAAAAATATATATATATATAATTTATAATGCTTTTACTTACTCTGTAGTTTTCTGGAGATCCTAAGAGCTCCATCACTGGACCAGACTGCAAACTAAATTGGTGTAAGATGTCCCCAGTAAATATATCCCAGCAGATCACAATAGAGTCCTGGCCCCCTGATAACAGCCAGCTTGGATCAAATCTTACTGATTTATCATGCGGATAAAGTAAACAAGTGACTCTGCTACTATGACCATTCAGAACCTTATAAGGTAGATTATCTGAAACAAGATGGCACAAAAATTATTTATGTTCTTTCAGAATAGAGGTTCCATATTTTGCAGTACATTGGCTAAAAGTCAGGAGATTTAAATACAACATGAGATCAACGAGTTTTGGGCATGTTCCTAAAAGGAAGGACAAACATCTGTACTCCGAGGTTCATCTACTGAGTCGTACCCTTTTTATTTTTTCAATGGAATGATCTTTAAGAGGGAAAATGGCAAAGATTACTACTGCCCATATTGTGACATCCCATATATCTCACTTCCAGATGACTCCATCCCCACAGCCGTTCCAGGACTCCTAACAGTGCAAAGCATCTTGGTAGTAGTAAGCTGTGATTAACAGATGAGCTACAGAGGGAGAAAGATGATGATTTTCCATTTTACTCATTCAATCCCTGACCATCGTCCCTATTATTCAGATAATTTTTACAAGGATCATTGGAGGGGATGTCGGAAGTATGCAGTCTTTTCTGCTTGACTAAGATTAGTTTGGACAAAACTGTTAAAACTTACCTTTCAGCAAAGATATGTTTTCTAAAAGTCTTGCTCTCGCAGTTTTTAAACCTAGTGTTAGAAAAATTTTCCCATTTTCACATCCACACACAAGCTTATCGAGACTGGGTATGTATACAGAGGAACTGACAACTGCACTTTCAATTCCATCTTTAGATGCACAAAGATGATCAATAATTCCCTCTGACATGGAATGGTGTTTATCGAAATTATCCTGAAGAGTCCATGTTGCTGTAATTGGGATCTCTAGAGAGTGGAGGGAAAAGAATCGGGATTTCTTTATTTCTTCAAAACAAAATAAAAACCCAAAGAATAATATACATTTTCATCTCTTCATCATTTCCCCTAACTTATCATTTCTGCAGTCTAGTGATGGAAAATCAGCAGTTGCTATTCCAACACTAGATCACATGTCACTAAATCCTTTCTTTTATACCTCCATATGAACAATCATAAGTAGGATCAATTAAGTAAATTTTCATGACATTTGGTAGAGAAGTGGTTACAGACAGATGGTAAGGAAATAGGAACATTTATTTTTCAGTTCCATGAAGAATTTCTAGACACTCATATTTGTTAGTGTCTTGCTCCTTCTAACTACAGGCAATCATCACATGATGAATGCACGAGTGTCACTTCCTCGTGTGACAATATTTTCATTAGGGTTTAAGTTTTCATGAAAATTAACTTAAATACATAATTAAAAAGACTGTATCAAGAGCACAGAATTACCAAACCTTTTGGCAAACCATCAAATGTTGACACAGGGACATCAGGAACATGCCACAGAGTGATCCTTCCTGAATCTTCACCAGAAAAAAGAATCTTATAGAAAGGCTCCTTTCTTTCATTCATGAAACCCATGACAAAAGGAAAACTCTGACAAAAACAACAATAAATTAACACTCTGATACAAAACAGCTTATGAAATAATGTAACAATTCACTGTAGATTTGAAGGTCAAAAGCTGTATAAATATAAAACAAACAATGGCTGAACCCTCATCTGTCACTAAGTTCTGCTCACATCAGGCCTAATCTGCCTGGTTCAAGCCCCTCAAAGACCATCTCTGCTTTGCCAGTATCCTTGGTTAAGCCTACATCTCAAGCAGAAAAATGGAATGGGAGAGCTCCCTAGGTTTACTGTCTCTAAATGAAGAATCTATCAAGAGTAGCAGTAGCATATTAAAAAGTGGCAGAATAAGCACCAAGATCAGGCTGGGAGGGGGGGGAACACTGATATAATCTCCACATCAAAACAAGTTCAGAAAAGCTTCAATCATGATAGCTTAAATTACTACAAATAATGAAAGGTAAGAATTATGCTTTTACATAGATAGTAATAGTCTATAACAACATCATTCAGTCACCTGGAAAAGTTAGATACTACAGAGGTATAATATTGATAAACATAGACTTAATGACATCTATCTAGTTTCATTTAGTCAACGTTAAAATTTATTATAGTACCTCAGACAAACATTATGGTTTTTATTCTCCCATGAAGAATAGAAGTCTATAGGTTTTCCTTGCCTGTAGGTAATAACACCAAAGGTAATTCTATATTACATCAGTAACACCCAAACTATGTGAAAACCTACTGGTAACTTGCTAAGAACATCCTGTTTAGTTGTTACATAAGTTTAATTCTCAAGTATCAAAACACTAAAAAACAGGTGAGGTGCCTAAGGCAAAGCTTTTAGTTGCTCAAAATCCTTGCAAAAGTCAAGAAAATTAGTAATCTCCAGGTGTATCTACAATAGTATGTTTGAGTCTACAGCAGGCATGTAAGGTTTGTGTGGAGGTGTCTTGGTGGACCAAATCAGGATTCTTTTTGCATTAAAGTAAACTTGGAGATGTGTGAAGGAGCACACAAAAACACAACCCACACCAAAAAACTCCAAAAGCACACACTGTACTGTAGATAGTGTGGATGAAAGGTCATCAGCACAAACTGTTTTGTTCTACCCATCACCTTTACTTAGACAGCGTAGACACAGCTTGACTCTGTTCGCTTCTTCAAGACATGTTAATAACATCCCCATATGTTGGGTATTTTATTCACAACATTGAAGTCTGGGATTAAATTCTACAATAAGCAACTGTACCGTAATGTGATTCAGTTGATAACCTTAGACCAAAACAGGTCGTCACACAAGTAGTTTTGTTGTCTCACAAATCTGCTATAAAAATTTTTCAAGTATTAAGACAAATATTAAAGCAGAAATAGTAGAAAAGGGTAGGGGACATTATTGTAAAAATGCATACTTTTCAGGGGAAGCATATATGAGCTTCCTACCACCACTGTAACCCTATTATTTGCTAAGCCATGTGTTTTGGCTATTTTCTTTTCCCTCATGATATCTGACCTTTTGGCATTCTTCAGCAGCTATCCTATCTGATTTTAGATAACAGTATTTTGTAGAAAAACTGAATGGCTTGTGCTATTGCCCTGCAACTGAAAATTAAATCTGTCAGGCTTCACAAGAGTATGCAACAAAAATGCTTTCTAAGAGTCTATAGTTGTTAACAGAAAGAAAAAAGAACACTAGAAAAATCTCACGTAGTTATGGTTTGAGTTAGAAGGGACCTTAAAGATCATCCAGTTCCAATCCCCCTGCCACAGGCAGGGACACCTTCCACTAGACAGGTCACTTAAAGTCCCATCCAACCTGGCCTTGTCAGTGTTTCTAGTCAGGTACAAGTAAAAATATGTCTCCCTTGCATATCTTCAGAAACTGTTTAAAGACCTGCTTGAGTTCTCACACAAATACACAAACAAATGCAACTGAAAGCAGGAATTAAATCCACATCTTCCAACAATTACTATTTCATAAACAGTATTAGCAATAAGACTTAGCAACAAAACCAGAACCAAAGCTACACAGAAAAATCTGTCATGTTTGTTTTGGTTCAATTTTTGCCAAATAAGAATCCTTACTACATATTTTCTACCCACCCCCTCACTCCCAACTTCCTAACTCTAATACATGTTCTACCTTTTAAAATCAACTATTTTCCCTTACCTATTTCTTTGTGGTCACACAAAGCACTACAAGAAGTGAGTCAAGATGCAGGTTTTCCAACACATCTGAGTCCACTTGAGCTACTTTCTCTAAGCAGTAACTTAGAAATTTGAAATGGGTATGACATGCTCTGCTAAACATGAATTCTCAATCAGAAGTATAAACATCATCTGCTTTTTTAGTTTCCTCTTTTCTTCACCATAAAGGCTTCTACAAGCAGAGACCACGATTCTAAAGAGTCATATGTCTTTAATTTTATGCACTGTGGGTACTGCCAGTCTGCTCACAGTGTAAGACACTTAGCCATGTGATTATGCCTCTGAAGGCTCAAGATAACAGTATTCTGGACAAGATGCCACAGATTCAAATGCCTTCAATTTAGAATGGATACACATGGGAAACAACTTATTTATGTAGTTACACTGAAACATGCATGCATTTTTCAATAAAAGAAGAACTAAGCAACTTGCTTACATTTCGCTTATGGGTTGCTTTTTTTGTTGTTTAGGGTTTGTGTTTTGTTTGTTTGTTTTTTTTAAAACAGATTTGAAAGTAAAAGTTTCTAAAGCTATTTTAGACCACCTTTAACTAAAAAAAAAAAAAAGCTTTCCCCTTTTTGTCAAAATTAGAAAAAAAAAACACTTCAAGTAGCCTATCTATAGCTGAAAATAGAGGAATATTTTTTCCCTGTAGAGAAAAAAATATTGCCAGAGTTTAAGACCAAAATATGCTAGGAGCATCTCCAAGTTTGTAAGTAAAAATCTTGAAATGAAGGAATGAGTCTTCCTCATTGTTTTCAAGGAAAAATTAAATCTGTTGATGAATTAGACAATTTTTCCGGGATCATTCGGGTAATTGCAAACAAATAACGAATGAGCTTTTGAAGCTCACTGTAAACCTTTATGAATTTACCTTATTTTCCTTCATACCCGTAAAGCAGAGTAAATGAGGATAAACAGTTTCTTTCAGCACCTTCCCATCAGCAGGATATATGCTTTTAGAAAGCCCGCTGCATAATTTAAAAAAAGAGGTAAAAACTTTATAAGTATTTTTTAGCAAGCAGAACAGTAACATCTAAGATTCACAAGTTCAATTAAAAGTTACCAAATAAGTAATTACAAGCGACTTTTTGAAACCACAGCACCAGCTGCCTAAGTTCTACATGGCTAATCTTATTTCTATGTCCCCTGCTGTGCCAAACAAAGACCGAGGGCTGTCAAACTCAGGGTAAATCTTTGAGTGCCAAAGTGGTTTTGTTCTGGTTTTTGATCATCTGCAACATGCAGAGATTTTCCATAATAAACCTCCCAAAGTTCATCTTGTACCTGAACTTTTTGTGTGAATTTCCCATCTGAGCCCACCTGTTTAGCAGCTGGTAGATGTAACTGTGGCCATCTTCTGTCCAGATGATAAGTCTGTAAGCTGCTAGTACTTCTCCACCAGCAAAGCACTGACCACTTTTACAGAACTCAGTACAAAGCAAGGAGAAATCACAATAATCATAGACCTAAGCTTAGAAAAAACCAATAAAATATAAACAAACAGTATTGGCACATTTATTTTAATTCAAGCTGGTTTTGGGCAATGGATCAATAAGTAGAACATTAGCTTGATTCTTTGTGGTTTGACTACCTCTTAAAGCCAAAGCAGTTGTCATGCTATCAAACTACTGCAAAGTCAGAATTTCAAAGATAAAGAAACTGACAATAAAGAAAAGCAGCATTATAGTCTTGTGTTACATTAGGGGATTTTGGATGGGATTCACTTTGTTTTGCCTTGCATTAATAATGTTCACTGGATTATTAATTTCTTAGAGAGATAGGTAATGAATTTGGCAAATAAGTACAACATGGAAGACGGATCGAAGCTATAAATGCTTCTGCCTATTCTTTAAAACATGATTTGCTGGTGTAACCCCAGCACATATCTTAAAGTAGCTTTTTTTCTCTTCTTCTTTGGGGAGCAAGAGATTTTTACTTTTCACAAGTTAATTGAAAGCCGAGAACATATAATCCCCTTGCTTGCATGAATTCTTCTCTCTTCCATTTCTAGAGCCAGTAAAAAATTATGACTTGTTTATTTCCTCTGATCTTCCCATTTTAAGCCAAAATAGGATACGACTAGGGCAATCTAGGATATTGTCTGCTTGCTCACATTCGTAGTGGCCTCATGGAGAGAGTATTCATAGCCACATTTTTACAATTTATTCCAGCATTGTGAAGAAATATTTCAGAATTACAATTACTACAAATTATTCACAGCTAATTTCTATTCATTAGCTAATTTCTAGCTAATTTGCTTTGTATTTTTCATTATTAGAGAAGTGGGTTAAGGAGCAACTCTAAACACACATGTGAATCTCTCCTATGCTACATATCACATGCCTTTCTAATTAAAGTGTATGATCATAATCATCTTATTTTAAAGCTATATATTCATTGAAACATAAAAGTTGAAAATCCAGCACTATAAGTAATAAAACATAACTATTCAAATGCATAATGGAGATATTACAAGAAGAGTGCACCTGTTGTGGAAAAATATTATAGGAACAGATAGAAAACAATGCATATTACACAGATTTTTCCATGAAAAGCCTGTCCATTCTATACAGAATTTTTTAAACAGTCCAAGAGAAGTCTCAAGGATATCCTACAATCGCATTATTCAAAGTCGATTAGGCGTATGAAAAATTTTTGCTGCACCCACCCCCTTCCACACACATCTCTCCCCACCAGCAGTCGTGTTTGGATCAGGTATGTTGCACTAATAGCTCAGGATTATTTTAAGAGGAATATTATAACACTAGGAAAAAGGAAAACATAGTTTTTACAAAAAAAAATTTCATTTAACTAAAATTTAAAAATAAACTAATAAGTTTCAGTAACTACATGATGAATTTATTTTCTTATAGCTACAAGATATATACTCTGGGGTCTTTAGGTGTGCTGGCTTTAGTAGTGGAAGCCAGGCTACTGGCCCTGATGGAACAAAGGCCCCTGGTTACCGAGGACTTGCCAACTGTGATTACTTCTGTCATACTTAAACAGTTTTTGTCCATCTTTGTCTCCTTTTGTAAGGCACTGCATAGGGGACTATAATGCACCTGTGCTCTAAAACTGACTAATATTTAAAGTAAACCCCTTTCTACCCAGCCAATTTAAACTTTTAAAGTAGAAATTCATTAATAAAAAATAAACACTTTATCTCAGCCACACAGTTAAGATAAGCAGAGAAAGAATATAGTGCACTATTATATCTGACAATTAATGAATACTTTAAGATGAGGAGAAAACCAAGTATTTGCATGTAATCAATTTTGAAGAGCTAATGTGATTTTAAAGAAAATTTAAAAGAAAGTATAACGCTCAATAACATACCTGCCAGCACGTGGGGGACACAACTAGAAGGAGCCTCTCTGTGTAAGTACAAAAGCGTACTGCTTGACAATTTATACAGTCCAGAGATTTTGATTCCTTCTCACATACACTTTGTCTCTCCTTTACAGCACAGAGGAAAAAAAGCCATAAGATTTTAGATATCTGAGGCTTTTACTTTTCAAATAGAAACAAATCACTGAGAATAATTTTGTGAGCATATACTTTCAAAATGTAAAGCAACATACAATTCTTAATTAAAAATGAGATAAGACGACAGCAGGGTTCACAAATACCATGTAAACAGAAGACACTCATCATGGCTTAGACCTTGATCTCACTTAAAGAAGTGATAATGAATATGGAGAAGAACTAAAGGCAGATCATAAATAGCATCTGCTGTAATAAATATCTGGTAAGTATTCTTCAGTCAAAAACATAGCTACAATAACCCAAAATGGCTGATGAATATTCTGCTTTTCCACTCATCCTTGCTGCACCTAGGACAATCTGAGAGGTATGGTGTTGTTCTATGTCCTGACTGAATTTAACACCTCTAAAAAGTAATTAATTTTCTTCGCTTTGTACTGCTAAATATACAGATGGTTTTAAAAAAATGTCTGCTACACAAAAAGGGTGAAAATACATATCAACATAATCAAGTTCAAAATTATATTGGAATTCTTTTTATTAATTATTGATTAAATCACAGATAACTGATGCTGTCTGTTTTTAAAGATACTCCCAGTATCAAAAGCTTCTCAAAGAAGGGGTATGCTGGTCATGGCTATCAAACTGCAAACTGCTCACTGCACCTTGCAGCTCAAACTAATTCTAATTAAATCCAACAGTATTTATTAAATACTGCTCTTTAATATACGAAGTAGCCAGATTGTTACTAACTCTGCACTCCTGCCTTCACAGAAGCCTCCAGGCAGCAAAAGGATGCCACCATACCATATATGCCTCTGATGTCTGTAACCAGTTGTTACAGTCCCCAGAACTTCTACAGGATTACAGTATTTTTGACCTGGGAATGCTGAAAAGACCTCCCCCCCCAAAAAGAAAAAAAAAAAAAATTGCATATAAACCAAAAACACATCAGAAAAACACAAGTATGGTACCAAATTTGACAGACTCTCCTGAGAGGCCCAATTCTACCCATTAACAAGTAGTGCTGCAATTTGTTGAGTAAGGCAGTAATGTATTACAGATGAGGAGAGAAGATTGTTGACATTTTGCCATTTCAGTTGATGATTCATAGTACTTCACTGTAATACTGAAGTCCCTTTGTGAATCTAGCTCTCAGAGTTCAAAAAACCAAGTGACATTATCAGAACAGAAGGAAAGCATTACAACTTCAGCATCACGGAACATGGAAATATGTTAAGCCTAGGCGAAAGACATTGCAGCTATGAAGAACTGTCCAATGGCCCAACTAATTTTAAATAGCTATACGAAGGTATGATTTCAGAACTTTGTGACAAAATTAATCAATTCTGTTTAATGCATATCCAGAAGATTTAATTTATTCATTTTCTGCTTCAATGTATCATTTACTTCAGCACATTACTATATTAATGTTATCCTTCAAATTGCTGTTTCACACCTCATACTGACTGACCTGTATGCTATTCAAAGACGCAGATAGATTCCACACTTTAAGAACTCCAGTTATGGACACTGCAACCAGTGAGTCTTCTGTGAAAAGTCAACAGTGAGATAGTCAACTTGAAACCATGTTCAAACAGTGCCTAACACCAAAAGAGAACCTTGGGAAAGACACTGGTGTTCTATACAGCACTAAAACAAGGATTCTGCAAGACATTGTTCAGATGAAATACTAATTTTACACAAAAATAACTAACTGCTAAACAGAAATACAAAACATGCAATCAAATAGTGAATGCTTATTTTGTTCAATCAGATATATTTCAATAGAAGGCACAGAATAGTGGTTTTGTGCCCTTAATTTCCCTGATATTACAAAATTAATTTGTACTTATATCCAAGAAATGAGCTGCTTACAACCAGTGCAGAGGCTGCTTGTTTTTCTAAGAAACTTATTAAATGAAATAAGATCAACATTAAGAGTATTAAAACCAGCTTCTTAGGTGCTGTCAAAGAAATGTTAACATCTTCTACGTAACAGCTCTGTAAAACATGATTAGATATTAAAAGTAGTAGGATTGTACCGTCCACATAAAAATACTTTATCACTATTTAATTGGCCTACATAAATATATCTACAATGAATACCTTGAATTCTTGCAGAGTGTACAATACACATACAATTTATCCAATCAGAAGACTCAGAAGATGACAAAGTGTGAAGAACATCCAAAGTCTTAGCATCAATAATAAGAACATCTTGATATTCTCCACAACAAAGAAGCCAGCCTTCACCTGTCATTCGGAATGAGCAATGGTAATACTGTACAAGTGGAAAGAAGAGAGTCAGTATATAGTCACACAAATGTGCACATATATTTTTCATATTAAGCATGTCATACTTGGAATTGTAATCAATGCTTGTAGCATTACAAGAAATCTACTGCATATGTGAGACCATACACAATTTTGCTACAGACAGAAGCATTTTACATACATTCATTACAATTTAATACAGGCATACAGCTTAGTAAGAGGTGCTTCGTACTGAAAGCAGTATCTGTTGTGCCTAAATATTAGGATTTTTGGAAGCACTCAGGGTGTTAATTTTAACTAGAAATTCCTAAACAGTCTGGGACCTGTTTCTCTGAGAGGCCTCATCTCTCTCCAAATGTTTGATAAAGCTCCAGTTATCAAGATACACATAAAGATGAAAAAATTCAACTGAAAAGATTCATAATGAATTTTCCATTACTTTCCAGGAAGAATCTTTATTCCATGATATATTCTTCATTATGACACTAACCGCCCTAGTACTCAAAAGATTCATTCTCTCTCAACAATCACATAAAGAAAAGAAAAAAAAAAAGACACATAGCAGAGTACCGAAGAAGAGATGACGGAGTGACTATGAAGACTTCTTTTTCGCTAGCTGTTTTCTATGTGCAAGGACATTTACATTTTGTGTAATATCTACCTGTAATTGTATACATAATTGCTATAAATGCATAAGCAATTAATGGAATGGAATGGAATTTAGAAGCAAATAGTATCCTTTTAGTAAAGGGAACAACCATGTAGTCAGCGTAAAATATCAGACAGACACACAAAATTGTGCCTTATTTACTACAAGTTCTCTGTACATACATTTTTGCTCAGATGATAATTTTTGGTTGATTAGTTAACTAACTGAAGGCTGAAAACAAAAGAAGAGTAAATAACTGAGAATAGGCTAAGTATTACCACAGATCTTATGAATTATCAGAAGTAGAAATGCTTAGTAGTAGAAACCATTTGTAATTACTGTTATCTTAAATTAGGCTTCATCTGGATGATCTGAATAGTCAGTCAGTCCTCTGAGAAAACCCCACACTGGTTAAGGTCCACAAATAGTTAAGAGTTGACCCTGGTGTTAAACTTCATTTCAAATGGCAAATATTCAGTTTGCACTGCTTGACATCTGCCATTTATAGCTGAATTGTCTAAGCTGAACAAAAGGAACCTACTAGACCAGATAGGTTGGTAGTTTCATTAAAACCTGCTAAAATATTAACTAAAAATAGCACAACAATTTTAAATGGTGATGTTATCAAAATCAGTCTGCACTAAATCTCCAAGACAATAACATTCTGTAGGAAATTATACTCTCTCATGTACTATTACACCACAACCAATCATTCCCCATGGAATAACAAGACCTACAACAAAATAAAAAACCACAACAAAAAGACCCAAATCCCCAGAAAACTGTGTCCAAAATATCAATTTATTACAAATATCTGAAGGTTGCTTTTAAGAACAGTTTCCCCTCCTAGTGATGTCTATTCTTTTTCATAAAAAAGTTTTCCTATTAATTTTCCTGATCTCCACAAAAATCTCCATAATGCAGATCTACTTCTCTGCAGAACTTCTCCATGACTTAATTAAAATCTAACTAAGCAATACCACAAAGCAGATCATACTCCACCTCTATTGCATTGTAACTGAGGTATTGTATTGTGTCTATATATGCACATATGTAAAAAGAATACATACGCTTTAAATGTATACACAAATAAAAATTATAGAAGAATAACATCTTAATCTATGTTTATATATACATATACACGCATATATATGTAAAAGCATATATTACAAAGATGTTATTCTTCTATAATTTTTATTTGGTAATTTATCCAAGCTTTTTCCCTTCCCTTTATCATTAACAACCGTGTTTGAATTCATCATGTACAACAAAACAGTGTCATTAAAAATAGTGTTTCTTCCAAAGGCTTTAAAACCATCCTGATTCTAAATCCAGCCATGGTTTGAGTCACATGAGGTCTCAGACTTGCATCATTTTGAGGCTTAGTTCCACCCTAGACTTCCTCACTGAAGAAAAACAGCATTTTCACTAACCTAGGAACCCTAAGCTGCTCTTCTACTAATATATCCAGAAATAAGCCATCTCTCAGAATCAAATCCATATGTGCTAGGCTCCTCAATCATAAATACACATGTATTTCAAACACAGCCTCGCACTCCAACATCTAGATACTTAGTGTACATGAATAGAGTTGAAAGCAGACACCTCAAATTATCTGAAGTAACGTTTAACGCAATTTGACCTCTGAAAATAAGTCACCTGTCCTGAGTTCTGTGATGAATAAAAGTGTATTTTTGGAAGTGAGGCAGAGCAGTCTTTTGGAGGTCAGCAATTAGGCATCAAAACCTTTCCAGCATTTGAAAGTAAGATCTTCAGCAGGCTGTTCCACAATGTTTGGCTGGATTGCTTGTATTTCTAAAATATGTCATCAAAAAGCCAACACTAAACATGAAGCTTCCACGCAATTGTAACACAGGACAAGAGTAAAGATTAAGACAGTTTCACTTTGCTACCCAGCACCCAAACTTCACAGTAAGTTAATTTATTTTAATTCATTCCTGACTTATACAGCTTAAAAAAAAAAAAAGTTTGATTTGATTAAAGAGTTCAGAGCAACATAAGAGTCTCAGTTATCATCTTAGAAGGAAGTCAAAAAGGAAAAATAACAGATATAAAACTACTTATATTACAATATTTTTTTTCCTATTGAGTATGTTATGAGCTATACATTTAATATTGTAATTTCCTGATAAATATCATGTTAATAAAGCAAAACTCCTGTTGTCACAGCCAGAGATATTCCATGAAAAGTCGCTATACTTACATAGATTGCTGTATGCCTATAAGGAAGCCTTGCGTTCTCAATGCACTGTCCACTAGTGACATTCCAAACACACATCTCCCTGCCAAAGATAACTTCATATTATTCTCTGTCATTTCCACTAAATTGGCTGGAATAATTTTGTGCCACTAAGTTTTTCTTTAGTGCTGTACTTAAGTGCAGTCTGGTCGTTTATGTGGCTTTTTGTTACAGATTACTGGGTAAGAAAACGTTGTGGTCATTAGCAGGGGATGACATACAGTATCTGTTTCTTTTTGTTTTGGTAATCACATCCTGCTGCCTTGCAGCAAACCTGACTTTAAGGCCAACTCTGGTCTACAACAAATTGTAGGTATACTGCCATTACAGCTCGTCAATGCGTCACTGTAACTATCGTTGGAACTACACCCTCCTGAAAATGATTCATTTCATTGAACTTAAACCACACGTTTTGAAAAACATAGCACATCTTCTGCCGCATCAGACTTCAGTTCTTGAGAGGAACAGCCACTTCTGTTAAGAAGAAACAGTGCCACCATGAGGCTATTTCTGAAATACGTTATTGACACAGCACTTGCCTCCTGACAACTTAAATGTCTTTGCAACATTCTAGCTACACTTAATTACAATCAAGGTTATTGTTTAAGAAAGATGCGTTAGCCATTCTTCCTCATCTAGACTTTATTCAACATGCTATGGGACTAGAGTACAACAGAAACAATCAAATTAAATATTGTAAATGAGGTTGTATGAGGTACACTGTCATAGTCAGCAACTGAATGCTAAACTTCGATGCTTTTAGATTTCATTTAAACAGCAACCATTATTTCTGCAGTTGAAATAGTCATTTTATGACTTCTGAAATTACATTAAGATATTTTCCATACGAGGACTTAAACACATTGTGAAAAATATTTTATTACATCAGAAATACTAGTGATTTACATTTTTATCTTTCACATTTTACAAAAATCTAAATATTACTTAACTTATATTTTTCAGCTGAAAAAGATCAGTGAAATCTATACATCTGTAGCGTACCATCAGAATTGGTAAACCAAAAATCCTAACTTAAACAGAATGCTTATGCTGTTTGTTAAACATTTCAAAGCAGTGAATTTTCTTGTTTACAGCAAAATGACAGTTACAGTAACATAGCTAAAGCAGTAAAGTTGATACATACATGCAAACATGTACAAATTAGACTAGAATATAACTCCAGCTTCTGCATGTTGCATTTAACTTACTGTGTGTACTAACAGGGAGCAAGCAATACCACATGTTGATAGACCTGTCCTACAGCATATGCTACATGCACGCACGAGACATCAGTGACAACTTCTGAATCATTAAGGTTTAATTTATAGATTTCCACATTAAAAAAAGAAATACAAAATTGCTGTTCAATACTCATCCTTCTGGGATCTCAGTTATACAAATACTTAAAGGATTCTGAAATGGAATGGGGGGAGAGTATCATCTTCCATACTATTTCCTCCACCCTCAATACAACGAGATGGAAGCTTGAAAACTGCGTGAGTGATTCACAAGCCAGAAAATGCAGTTTGACAAATTCTGCATCTCCTGAAGATGAGGCTTCCTATTTATAATTCTCAACTTCATGTTGCAGCCTTCCAGGGACCAGTGATGGATGCTTTGCCCTTACGTAATATAGATGAGAAGTCAGTAGTAATTAGGTAAAAGTGAACATTCAAGGGGCCAGAAGAGTATTCAGTCCCACCTATACACATTTCAAGCAAGCCAAATGATCCTTCCAGAGGCAGAACTTTTAGGATGTAAACATCTTTCTGTATGGTGTATCTATAGCAAAAGCCTTAGTTGTTTCTTAATGCTTTTCACCTCAGCTTTTTGGAAATACGTTATCTTTTCTCCTAGTATGACCTGGAAACAGTACTGCACTAACAGAACTTCAGAATTAGGATTAAAAACAGTTTCACCCCTGAACCCATGAGTAGAATGTAGGAGGCCAATACAAAACCAGTTCTGTAGACTTTTTACCCTCCTCTCTACACATAACAACCAGAATTGTTTACCATAACATAACCAGAATCTGTCCAGTGTTAACTCTACTCTAACCTTTGAGGATTAAGAAGCCTGAAACAGTTTGTTCAAGTTATCCCTTTCTTGCATACTCATGATTGAGAGAGAGAATCAGAGATCCTAGCAACTGGAAAGGATAAACAAGGTCCTCAGTGAGAAACCAGTAGCCTTAAGGTGCTGGAAGGTATAGCTGAAGAAGGGCAACTAACACGAACTGTTAATCAGGAGTGGTTTTAACAGAGGTGTCCTGTTAATTGGAAAAGATGAACCCAAAAAGAGAGGAGAACATCATTAAGCAGCAAGACAAAGTTGTTTAAGGAAAGCCCTTGAGGAAGTAAGAAGCTAGCCCTAACTACTTTCAACAGCTGAAATCCTGAACAGATGGGCTTCAGATCCCAGCTAAAAAGATAAACATTTAGAGAGAAAAATAAAAATGAAAATCTTGAATACTAACCTAGCAGAACTGCAGAAATCAGTATGACTCAAGTGATGGGCCAAGTCACAACAAACACACAGGAGAAAAGCTGCAAGATCAGAAGCCTCTAAAAGGATGTACTCCAAAACAGCAAGTCAGATTTCAAAGACAAGGAACATACATGCCTTTTATTCAAGGGTAGTCTTTTCTGTGCTTCTGTATATATTCACTGAGCAAGCATAACCAGGATCAGAGTACATTAGCCTCTTGTACTGATTCATTTCTCAAGACTGAGCTCAGGAAGGAACAGAAAAAAGCATCTTGATATCAAAATGCTTCTGAACCTGGGGATTCCCTCCAATAGCCCATCATTGTACCTTTGAATGCGAGCCTAGCTGAGTCTCTGAACAATTCTTTCTCCTATTAACTGTATATCTGAATCTACCAAACTCTTCTGCTGTCCAGGTGATAAACTCTTAGTTAGACTACTGTATATAAGTAATACAGTCATTATCCTAAATAGCTGCTATCCTTTTCATAGCATGGAAAAAGTGGATGAAAAACCTTCTGACAAATGCAGAATCTGACCTACTCCTGTCATACATTTCATGATTTACAAAATGAATAATTGAATATTCAGTTACCTACCCATTTTCAGTAGCACTTACTACATATGGCTGTTTCTCAAACTCTCTTGCTTTTGCCAAACAAGTTACAGAAGCAGTATGGCCAAAGATAATTTCTTTAGATGAGATCTGGAAGAACAATAAAATGTTTTAACTTAAACAGTATTTTCTGTATAACCTAAGGACATCTGAAAGCTAGAGAATACTACTTGTAGAGGTTGCTATTAGTGAATAATTGTTAATTTGCTTTATATTCTTATGTTTTTCAGTCACGTTTCTGGAATGGACAAAGATATGGATGGATTATGCAGTTTGCATGAAGTACAGTCTTTGTATTCAATGCAGTCTAAAAATTGTGCCTTCTCAAGAATTTATGGAGTGTCAAGTGTTATAAACAGGCAATGCGCAGAATGTCTCTGGCCTTCACCCTACAGCATACAGCAAACACGGCAGAGTGAAGTAGGGAATTGATACAGCAAAGCTTTTAAGTTAAAAATGTGTTTAAGTAATCCCTTTGACTAGCTTTATTGCATGCAAAGACCTTAATGGAAAAAAGTAGCCCCATAAAAGTGCAAACTAAAGTTTCAAGCTATATTGGAGCACAAACAGGGCAGCCAAACCCAGAAAGAACAGAGCCATCATTCTAGGAATGCAGAATAAGAAATTGGAACTGCTTTGGCTCTGTTCCATTCTCAGGAAAATAAATATTAAATAGTCAAAGTAATAGCAATAACATGTCAGGAGGTTTGCAGATTAATGATACAAAAAAAAAACCAAACAACCATATTTCATCTTACTACTTCCATCTTTCTACAATTTTTTTCATTGTTAACCTGATAGAGAGCTCTGGTTTTATAAATAGATATTTTTTCCTTAAACTACAGGCCATACTCAGCAACTGATTTAAAATAAAGAAAAGAAACAATACTTTACACAATAGGAACCATGATAATTATTTAAGTTTACTTGCTGTCACTATTCACAGCACACAATCTCAAATTATAATCTATGAAAAATTTTCCACAGTCTGCAAATAACCAGTTGCTCATATAGGCATTTAAATGTTTTTTTGCTTCATGAGTTTCCTATAACAAACATCACACTATCTCTAAAACTTAGCCTAAGTAAGTGCAAGTCTGGATAATCTCATTGTTAAAAGATAAAACGCCAATCTGTCTATTTGGCAGACTGTAGCAATCTGGACACAAACCTTTAATTCTGATGAAAGATCCCAGAGAATTATTTGTCCTTCTTGACTTCCAGTAACTATAGTCTGCTGGTCATCTGTAATCATAATAGCAGTGATGCTGTGAGAGGGAGCCATCTTCCCCCACATTGCCACAGCCTGTACTGAGACCATTATAGTCAGCACCTGAAAACAGAAACAAGTCATGATGATTTTAAGTAACAGGAAATAACAGGAAAAAAACAACAACTCAAAGGCAAGTTAATCAACATCTGAAAAAGGGAGCTACAAAATACTGCTGAAAAAAAAAAGTTGATGAGGCATTGAAACATGTTCTAGCTGTTGCCAACATTACACTAACACTTTCATTAAGACAGCTATCCACTAATAGCCTAAGTATGCAGCAGGACAGTGACGTGCCATTACTTTAAAACTAGGCAGTATCAAACAGGACCAGAGTTACCAGGAACCAGCACTACCACAAAACTAAAATATCAGCCACAGGAGTTGTGTGCTGCCCCACAGAACCTGGCTTAGCTCTGATGGGCTCATGCCACTGTTGTCTTCCTACTTTTGGCTGGTGGAGTGGATGCCTCCCCTAATCCCTCCTAGCAGCGGCGCTGCTCATTCTCAGCAGCTAACTGCTGAACTGCTGGAGATGGCATGGGAGCAGTGTGTCATCTGAGTCTGTGGTTCCTAGGAAGATAAGGCAAGAGAAAGAGGTAATAGGAGTGGAAGGAGAGAACAGATGGAGGTAATATCCAGAAGAAAGCTGGAGGGAGAGCTGCAGCCTAGAAAACAGAGAGAAAGAACAGACCCTTCTTGCTGCTTAACTCAGGAGTCCCTTGTCCAAAAAAAGATTACCATATAATAGATTTTAGTCACTACAGCAAAAAAAAAGGAAAAAAAAATTAATTGAATTGTTGAAAATGACTACTTGTCATTAGTTAATTCAATATAGATTCTTATGAACTGTATTTCCAGGAAACTACTTCAGTGTGTGTTCAAACACCAGTACTTAGAAAATATCCCCAAATCCTCCTTATTAAAAAAGCTCTACTTTGCTTGATTTTAAATTTCATGCCTATTCCTTTTAAAACCACCTCCATTTGCTAATTAGATTCTGCTTGTTTTGCTTCAAACAAAAGCTTTGAGATAACTTTTCTGTCACCTCATAAGTCTTCTGTGACATTGTTCGCTGTTCAAATTCCCATGTTCCTAAGTGTCCAGCATTTCTAGAGATACATTCAAAATCAAAAAAAACCAGTAAATATTCAACCACAAATGATTTGGCACTTAAATAGTCAACTCACCTAAAAAGAAAAAATCATATATATCCTGTTAAGACTTTTCAGGGGACTTAGTAACACATCCAACAAGTGTGTCTCCCTTGGGTCAACTTATGTGAAAGGGTTGATTGTTAAGAACAGACACAGATGAGTAATATCTTTAGCATCAGTGTCTTTACATGAGAGTGCTACACTAAGTTGCCAGTGTCTACCTTATCCTACCAACAAAAAAAAAACTGCATATATACTGAGAAGTCAGCTGTATGAAGACTCCCAGATTGTTAACTTGAGCATACAATAGCCTCCAGCACTCCTTCCCTGTATCCTATGATGGTTCAGCTCTTCTCTCCTTCATTTTTCCAGAAAGCCTGTATGGATGCTTCTGAAGCATCTCCGTTTACCTCCCTTCCCTTTCAGCTTTCTGGACAAAATGTCATAAGACTATTGTCACTTGCTTCTAACTGCTGTCTATGAAGTTGAGTTCTGCCTGCAAAGTGACTCCTTTTAAAAATTAAATTCTCTTAAACTTTACTCACAGCAGTTTTGACTACCATCAGCATGTAGGCGATGGACAGACAGCTGACAGACAGAGTAACATAAAAAGATATTTGTACACGTCAACATATTGTTCCCAGGTATGAGTGAACAAGAAGAGATTTTAAGCTCTTCAGATGCACCTTTGTCCAGTGTCACTTAAATGAACAAATATTTTAATTTTTCTTTTTGAAATATTGTACATGACCTACTTTTTATCCAAATAGCAATAACACCATTGAAGAACTACTTCATAGTAGCTGCTTTGCAGTCACTAAATAAAATCCACCTTTTGGAGAGGGTGTACTCCTATTACATCCTGGAGAAAGGAGAGACAACAGAGCCCTTCGCATGTCCTTAGCAAAGGTATTTCAAATGAAACCGGTGCCATTAACAAAGTGCTGGAACAGTGCAGTTGGCAGAGGTCAACCAAAAAACCACAGGAAAGCTGAAGTCTTCTGACAAGGGGCAGGAACTGGGTAGAACAAAATGCACAGCAGCAGGTAACAGACAGCCAAAGGAAGTAATATAGGAGTGACGCAAAGTGACATGAAGAGCAGTTCCTGTCATAACTCAGAAAAGACCACAGGACAGAAACAGAGCACAGAAGCAGCCTTTTCAGCTATGTTTAAAGTAATGGTAATACAAATCATCACTAAATCCAGCATGGTAGAGGCTGACAGCAGGGACACAGACAAGCAGTATCTTTGTTACCACTAATAAAAGTTTTAAGTGACAGAACTAGAGGAATGGTCTTCCTGACAAGAATGAGACAAAAGGCTCAGCTACTGAGAAAAAGGGGTGAAAAGACTGATATGGGAGACTATCAAGGTCCTGCCATACAACCTCAGCCAGAACACCAAAGCCAGAGGAATAGGAATTTAAAAGAAAATAAATTGAGGTCAAGAGTTTATTAGGCTAAATCACATTTAGTTTCATTTTAAAGCTCTTTGTGAGCATATCACAAAATACTGAGACATGTTCTTGATCTCAGATTTAGAATTCGACTTTTCTAAAACTTATTTTTTAAATCTGTAGTCATACGAATTATTATGCTTACTGGTGAACAATGAAGTCCTTCTCTCTTCCAGTTTATGCCCCGAAACAAAAGTTGTTCTAGCCAAACTCTCATGATACCATTTTTAGGTAAGCAAAGAAAATTCATTATTTTCATAGGACTTATAAAACGGTGGCTGCCAGGTTAACAGTTTGATAAGCCAAATCCTGAGTCTTTAAAAAGCATTTTCTTGCATATCATGTAGTCATTTATACTTGTGCTGTGGGAGTGTTCAATTAGTGTAAAACACTATAAGCCAGCAGAATTCAGGTTTGTACTGCATTGAATATGAAGTCATAAATTACATTTTCTTGTAGAGGCAGCATAGTATCAAGATCAATATTCTTAGCTGAAAATCTACTGCTGAGCAAGTGATAAGTAACAGAGAACTCAGTTGATAAACAGAAGTTAAAATCTAAACAAGTTGACAGAATTTGCTAATATATAGATGATCTATTTGCACAGATTTGTTTTAGATCTCCATCAGCGTTGTAAATTAATAAACAGCCACTATTACAGACAAAACATTGGTTATAGAAGAGACTTAATTTAGACTGAAATGTTACAAGAACATTTTTGTACTTTTTCGTTTATATGAAACGTAAGAGAAAAAGAAAACAGAAGGTATATGAACTTCCATGTTACTATAACAGTCCTTAACTGTACTGTACTATTGCTTCACTTTTGTACCCTTGCTTCACTTTTCTTCTGAATTAAGATATTATGATGATATTTTGAAGATTAAGTATTTTGCATGAAAGTTTTGCTTCTAAGAATACCATGACTTCCCTAGAAATACTGCATACTCACATGCACACATCCACATTTTGTCTGAGCTACTTAGTGATGCTGATGGCTCTTAACAGCAAATTTTAAAAAGAAAATCAACATATATTTATCAGACTGCTCCTTTAAAAAAGGTAAAAACTGTTTCCACAAAGTCAAATATTGCCCAAGGCATATGAGCTTCATGTAGCTTATCAGCATATGTCAAATTCCTCTAGCTCTGCCCACTCAAGCATGTCTTGATTCATGGCACTAACCTGTAATTCAACTTTAAATCAAGTTTCTCAGTCCTATTCCCCATTTCTCCCTGCTTAAAACCTAAAAACCTTCTTTCTTTGTCCTGCCCTTAGGATCACACAGCCAAAAAGAACTCCCTCATGACTGGAAAAAAAAGTTCTTAGTTAAAACCATAACAGTTCATCCCACTACTAACTTGTCATATCTCTACCATCCTGTCTCTAGCTCTATGAACAGTTTTTCACACTGAAACCACACCACAAACCTTTGTTAACTTATAAAATTAACTTAATTTGCACAGCTTCAAGGGCTTTGGCCATACTACTTCAGCAACTTTGGACCATTTGTTTTATTTGAAAAGCTGAGCACACCATCTTTTATTCTACAGAAGTCGTGAGGTATTTAAAAGTCCAGTCAAAAGCTTTAATGGGCCAGAGAACAGGAGGTCTGACCTTGAATGCCTTTCTAAGCACTTATTAACACAAGGACTTTTCCTCATTGCTCAGCTTGACTAAGACTGGTCATAACAGAGCAAAATGAAAAAAGTCAGATTATACCATTCAGAAACAGCGCCATCATAACTCAACATACGCCTTCCCTACAGAGCCCTAATTCCAATACAGTACGGGTATCTTGACTCCGCCTCCCCTACAGACCTTAACAGAGAGCCTTAGCTTCTCTACTAGGCTCATCTCAGACCTTTTAATCACTGCGACATAATTACAGCTTAAACACAGGCACACATCTCTGTGCTTCATTTTCTCAAACTAAAAATTATAACCCTAAAGCAGGTGGTTTGGGAACATATAGTTTAGAATGGAAGAGGTGCTTAGGTATTAAAAGCATGCATGCACATGTGCTCACAGTGATATGAAGTGAAAAATCTGGGTCATGTTTTGCTCCCACTGAAGTCTGCAGCTCATGTTCCCTACTGGTCCTTGTGTTTTACATGCAGACTTCACTCAAAAGCAGAAAGGAATCTTTCCGGTATGAAGCACCCTGAATGATATTAACTACAGTAATATGAATAATATTTCTTGATAAAGAAATTACATACCCTGATTTTTAAAACAATTCAGAATTCACCAGTTCTCACATACATCAAGATCCTTAAAACTAGGAACTGAGCTTCCCGGAGACCTCATCAGTTGTGACAGAAACCTCCTCATAGCTACAGCCCATAACAAAAGCTAATAAACAGGAATTCATAGCTTATTTACACAAGGAGAAAATACTTTGTATAACAAAAGATCACTCTACAGGTAATAGTACACCTGCCAAAAAAACCCCCTTTTCTAAATTTACATTCATAATTATTTCATGTTTCCTATACATCCTAAACTATCAATACAAGATCGACTATCTCAAAGTCCAGTTAAATATGTGGCAATAAGTGCAGGCACAAAAAAGGTGCAGAAATTGGCTTAAAGTCCTGAATATATTAAGAGATTAGCAGCATTTAACTGTCTGTATTGGACTAAAAAATAGAAATATTTGGAAAAAATTACCAACAACAAAACAGGATAGATGGGCCAAAATTATTTAAAAAAAATATTGACACTTTTTTTTTTTTTTTTTTTTTAAGAGCAGCATGTCTTCCCAGTCTAGCAAAATTCTATTTGCCTAGGCTTCAACATTCTTGATGGCCAAGTAACATAATCTAAGTTCCCCTCACATACCTCTTTAAATTCATCATTATAGTAAAGTGTTAGGAAGTAAATTTTAGGCACAGCCTGGTAGGTTTTCATGACAAATTCACAAGGTTTGTGCATTCCTAACCTATCTCATTCTTCTATTCCTGTGTTCTCTTTGGCTTTACCTGACACAGTCTCTTACTGTCTACATAAGAAAATAAAAGTTCTATCATTTTTGTACTGTTAGTAAAAAGCTAATTATTTTCCTTAAAAGTAGCTTTGACTTGCAGTTACTGATCCATTCTATATTGCTTTCACAACTTTCTCAATTTACGTTATGATGTAAACGTCACACTGTCCTTAAGAAAGTTGTATATTGTCTCTGGTAATCAACAAAGATATAATCTTTCCAGGCCCAAAAAGTTATATTCACCCAAC
Source organism: Tetrax tetrax (assembly GCA_009806455.1). NCBI lineage: Eukaryota > Metazoa > Chordata > Aves > Otidiformes > Otididae > Tetrax > Tetrax tetrax. The sequence goes on from WHYT01014539.1 coordinate 71,600, forward strand.
TGGCCACAATATATGGCAAGCCCATCTAAGAGGCATAAATAATAAAACATACTGTATTTACAAAATGTATGTAAAATACAAAATCTAAAGATGCAGAAGTGACAGTGCTGTCTTGGTAAGCCTGCAGATGCATCACACTGACGCTCGTGATGCTGCTCACAGATTTGCTATTTATATGAGTTGCTATTCAGAAGCCTATTGCATCCACGAATCTGAAAACACAGCTCAACAATACTTTGCAATTTGTGAAGCAGCAGGGTACACACGCATTTGTATAGGTGTGAGCAATGGAATAAATTAGAAAAGAGAAATGCTGAGAAAGACACTTAACAGAAATGGAAATAGAATGGAGACACAGAGGCTACCAGGGAGAAGGCAGGGTGCGTAACGTAGGAAAGGGGGAAAGAAGATGTATGAGGCTAGGTAAGTGAAAAGGGAATGACAACCAAAGAAATTATACTAGACACAGCAAGATAAAGGTAAACAAAAGGCACTTGAAGTAATTAATAGCAAGAAGCAAAGCAATGAAAGATTCATCAAGAGATTTTTAAAGAGGTAATGAAAAGCTAGTTCATATTTAGCATATCATACAAGAGAACCAATAACTGGCTCCTGTAAGACACAGAGTCTGCTCTCTGTGGGTAGAGCAGCAAAGCTATTTCTATATTTCAAATATTTTAGTTAATGTATCTAACCACAAGCAACAAGTATAATACCCCAGTAATCAACATTTCTATCCTATGTCCCAATTTCTTCCTCATGTTTTAATATATTCTGCCAGAACCCTCAGCATTCCCCACCTTTTTCTCTACTTTGCTTTTTGCAGCTCCATCCTGGAGACCCTGCCTGCCTGCCACTGCGCTTCCAGTTTAAGATTTAATGGGACTTCCCTTGAGACCTGTCAGGGCTACACCCTAATCGGCCGGAGGAATCGCTGCTGAGTGACACCCAGCTCTCCCCTGGGACGTGAACATACTTTTGCAGTCCAAGGGAGCAAGAGTCTGGGACCAGCAATCAATACAACCCATTTTAACTAGCAAGAACCACCTAGTAATACCTTGTTTGTATTTCTTGAACGAGTGACACAAGAAACACTTATTTCATTCCACACAATAATTCACCACAATCAGAAGGAGCACAGTAAGGGCAACACCATCTCCCAGCTGCTGATTACATCAAAGGTTTGCAGCACAAATTCAATTTTATGATGTTAATCTCAGCCTGCCACTCAGAAATTTTCTCTGAGGGATATGATTTTTCTCTGGATTTCATTTTAAGAATGATTTTCTTCTTCTACAATCAATAAAGATATGTTTTCATCAACAGACTCTATCTTGGCAGAATTCAATTGGCCATCTCAAAACCTTTTGGTGACACAATATTAATTAAAATAGTTTATGTTGCACCTAAGCTGGAAAATGGGGCAGTGAAAACATCAACTTAGAACACCTGTGCTTTACACACTGTCGTAAGGTACAGTAGAATAATCTTCACCTCCCTGAAGTTACTGTTTTACCCCATAAAAAGTTACACTATTTTAAGCTTGCTAGAAAAGTGTCATGAGATGGTCTTTTTCTCAATAGAAAAATTAAAAACGCATGCAAAATATAAATTCCAACTTTCTTTCACTGTCATTAAAGACTTAACAACAACAACAACCCATGATATAACAGCTGTTTAAACATATAGACAACAACTACCACACGTGAGCTAGCTAATTTGTTTTTAAATCACGTGTATCAAGGACCCTATATCTATACAAAGTTTATTTGAAAAATAAATACATTACACAAATATGTTTGGAGCCATAAAAGATGTTTTTAAAGGAAAAAAGAAACAAAACCAAAACAAACACATTTGGTTTTAGTGTCTGAAATACAGTGTCTGAACATTTGAACAAATACAAGAATAGTTATCTCTAGGAAAGGAAGTGTTGCTTAAGTACTATACAGAACAACATATACGTGAATTATTTGCCACTGCCAAAGCCTTAAACATACAAATACTATAACTTAAGTCATCTTCAGTGGAGTTGCTCATATTCAAATGGTGAAATGCTTTGCTGAAGCAAAGCTTTAATCAGGTCTTGGGATATTCACTCATCAATTCTTAAAGGAAAGCACACATGATAGAAAAGGGCCATCAGCTTCTGCAGAATGTAAGCTTTGATTTCTACAAAATTGCATTTTACTGACTTAAAGGACAGGTTTTAACCTTAGTTTTATATACATTGTTATGCCTATCGTTATTGAAAGTAACAGTTTTCCATGTGAGAAAGTGCTGCTTCCTTATGCTAGTAAAGAGACAAGTCCATGCATTTTTTAATTATAAATTGTCTTTTGAGTAGAGAGACATTTATGTCCTTCAAAGAGTCAATGATCCCAATGTAATCGCACATGAATCAAAGGGCCTACTAAGGTGGTGTCAACTCCAAGTTTATGGCCTACATAACTTGGAAAATGTTGAGAGTAATAATCTTTAAGTCTGTGTCAAGACTTCCCATAGATGCAAGCAAAAGCCATATGTAATCTACAAGAGCTTTGACAGACTTTCATTTTTACGAAATATCACAGATTCTGTAATGAATTAGCCATAATGAAGCCTACGGAATTCATTCTTACTTACATCAATTAAATACAAAAGATAGGAAATCTAGTAAGGTCAAGACACATGAAACCTAAAGAAAAAAATAAACAACTTTAAAAAAATCTCAAACTGAGAAGCAGTGAATCTGCATCAAAGCTTTAAGTCAACTCATTTGTCTTCCTTAAGTGACCTTGAACTCATTTAAGACAAAAAACTCTGTGGATCAGAGAGGTGATGTTTTTGGTTCAGCTACACTGTACTCTGGAAAGTTTAGATAACAAACAGAACTGGAATCAGATGCTGTAAATAAAACAACTAAAACATTTCATCAGCCTTTGGTTTTTGGATAGTGATATAATAATCACCAATCAATGGTGTAATCAATTACATCATACTCAGGATTTCCAAACTCTGACATTGAGAACTCCTTATCTTTCCATTTCGCTCTTCGAATCCTCTTAATTACCAAACAGGCCCCTATACAGCCTTCTTCCCTATGGGGCATGCAGCTGTTTACTGTAAACAGCTCCGAAGGATTTATTATACATACACAGTGAAATCTGCTTAAGTAAAAAGACACTGTTTATTGTGAAGAAGAATCAAAGTCCAAAACTGATTCAATGCATTTCAACTCATAGATTGCAGTTTTCATTACAGTAAACTTCTAATTTTAACATTGAAAAATTTTTAATGAGAAAAACCTGCTGTTGCAACATAATCAGTCCTACTGACACAAATCTTTAGAGCAGAACTAGCTCACCACGACAGCCATTTTTGCAATGAGTATTCCCAAAAGCTCCTAGTTCTGTACCAGTGGCATTACCAACATGCTAAAGTTTCATGATATATTAAGACAACACTACTACTGTTCCTATCAGCGACTAGAAAAATAATCATGACAGAAATACCACAAGGCTCTAAGTGAGCCGTGCTGACTAATTTTGTAACTGAGCAAGTCTCAAAAAAATCTCTATCCAGAACTATTTTCAAAAGAAAACAGGACTGCTGTAAAACGAACATAAATTTATTTCTACTCTAAGGTTTTGCACCTACTCAATAAGGCATCACAAAAAGAACACAAAAGCATTCGCCCATTTCCATGAAGTAGTATTTTGAACTCTGACGTGTCCTCACATTACCGCTTTTCTCCAAGAAGTCCAGCAAATAAGAACACTCCAAGAAAGGCGATGGAACAGATATAATTCTCCAGATTACCTTGGAATCAAAAGTTTCAGACATCTAACATCACATACCAAAGCTAAAATATAATGAAGTTATAGAGTTGATGCTGAACGTCTAGGGGGCCAAACAAAACTCCCAGAAACTTGGATGAAATCCGCCCAAGCGAGAAAGAACAAGCGCCGCGCCAGCGCCCGCGGCAGGAGCTCTGCGGGACCCCCCCCCCCGCCCCGAGGCACCCGGGGAAGCGGCGCCGCACGGCCGCAGCCCCCCTGCC
>WHYT01014539.1:75661-124741 GCA_009806455.1 Tetrax tetrax
AAGTATGTGGGGTTAAATCCGGGCTGCAGCCGCCCTGCTTCCCCTCCTGCTCCTCTGCAGAGCCAGGCGGGGCCGTCCGTGCCCTACCCCACCTGCGCCAGGGCTGAGAGGTGAGGGCCCAACCCGCCCCTCGGAGATTACCCCCGCTCGGTGATGAGGCACGGGGAACTTTTCCCGTCTCTGCCCTGCTTTAAACACCGTGGAAAAACTGTTTCCGCTAGCGGGAGTCGAACGGAGGTGCGACTGCGAGGTTCTCCCGACGGGAGCGGGCCCGCCTTCGGAGCCCCCGGCCAGGTGCTGCGAGGGTGGGGCTCGATTTCCCCCAGGTGCGGGAATCGGCAGCAGCTGCGGGTGTCGGTGCAGCCCCCAGACTGCGGGGCTGGGGGCGCCGGGCTGTGGCGGGCGCGCGTCGCTGGGAGTGTGAGTTTCTTAACTTCAGGTATGAAAACATTAAATAGGTTACGGTGAAGGAATACAGGAAGAAAATGAAACGTGATGCTTCTTTCTTCAATCGTCTGGGTTTGTTTTATGGTTTTTTTTTTCTTTTTTCTTTTGTTCAGAAGTCAGTCACTGAGAAGCTATGGTCTGCAAAAGGTTCTTGTGAGGAGGTAAGCTGAACTTTTACGGTATATGTGTGAGGTCATTTTAGCTGCTGAAGTAGTGAGGGCGATGTACAGGGATGTAGGCAAAATTATGAGATTCATCATTATAACTTTTTTTTCTAAAATTGTGGCTTCCTAAACTTGTTTACCTGTTTTTTTGGTTTTTTTTTTCTTTAATAGCCTTGAAATGCACAGCGAGTTAGAACGATGTGAAGAGGTTTAAGTGTACTTTTAGTGTCCATGGTTTTCTTATTTTACTATAAAAAGCATGGTAGTTGAAGTATGTAGTGGTGGGGTTTTTTAAGTATTGAGTTTATGTTTACACTAGACTGTTTCCTTGAGGTATCTGCCTGGGTAGACGGTTATATTCTAAAATGTGTTAATACAATTATAGTCTGTATCTATGGGCTACGTTTTAGAGGTGAGTTAACACAATAAAAAAAAAAAAAAGTCAAGTTTGTAACACTTTGAAACACATTTCTCCTGAACTTTAGTTTTTATTTGTTTAAGCAGTTCCGTAGTTCTGATTTCAGAAGACTTTTAATGCAATAAAATAAAAACCTTTAAAGATAAGACTTCTTAAACCACTTCACCTTATGAATGATTTTATGTAGGCAAGTCATAAAGCCTGAAAATATAACCTTAATGGAAAGGGTGATGTTTGGTTAGATTGCATCAGTCCAAGTGAAGAACACTGAGTTATCTAAGGTGGAAACTTACAAAGGTACTCTTTTTCTGGGCTTGTTTCTGCGGAACTTAGTAGTAATCATACTGTAAGCAAAGTGAGATGATGTAAGTTTACTTACTTTAAAAACCATAATATTATTTTTCTCAGAAAGACAAACGTTGTCCCTTTAAAGTCAATAGCGGTAACTCAACTGAAGTTTTTGTAGTCAGAAGATGCTTATCAAGAAAGCTCAATAATTGCATGAGACCAAGTAACCTAATGGATAAAATCTAGATAATGCTTCTGCTTTCTGGCACTTCATTTGATTTGTGAATTCTGCCTGAATGATTTTGATTGCCTTGATCATTGATATATGGAAATTCCCATAAGAAAAACTGTCACATACATTTTAGCATAATTTGACACAAAGGGAAGGTCACTCCAAAGACCTTAATTGCATTGCTCAGAGAGGGTAATGAAATTTGGCTCAAAATACTTTTTATTAATAACTTGTGATGTTTACAGAATATTCTTGAATTGAAATCCATAATGAATCATCTCACAAGTTGAAATATCACACCTGACAACTGGTGAGGAAGGGGAGGCCATCCATAAAGAAAAGTAGTTAAAACTGGTCATTCTCTTGAGCTCAACAGAGATCATTGCTTTCCATGGGAGTAAAAGGAGATCTATCCTGGACTGCTGGGTCTCTGCAAAGGGGGCAAGGGCAGTTCACAGATGAATAAGTATGTAAAGTAAAAGCGTGTAGACAGTGAATGATGTAGGCATGGGAAGAATCTCTTCTGAAAGAAATAAAACCTTGTCAAAAGTGAACTTTCTGCATCAAAGCTACAGTCATCAGTTGCTAGTTGTATTTTTGGGCATTACTTTCACATGCTGTTACAGGTTTGCATTCTAATTCTGGTTCTTTCCCTGACATGCAGACCACTTCATCTCATTTTATCCAAACATAATTGTTTGTAACAGAAGGAGTAACGTGTTTTGTGAAATATTTTTCAGATTCTTTTGTTGAAGAGGATTTGTTTTGGCTTGGTGACGTAATGCTAGATTCAGAAATGCCGTGTAGCGTTGCAGACTTGGGTACTGGTTTACTTGGAGACATTGGGTCTCCAGTGGTCTCCGGGCGAATTTCCCCTGTCAGTGTTTTATTTTCCCCTGAAATATAAGTAAATGATATTCGTTTCTATTACAAAAAGTCTTGAAATTTGTTAATGAAAAGCCTTCAAAAAAACTTTTAGAAATGTAAAGATTTGGATCTTTCCTATGATCTGGGTTTGTGTAGGTGCCTGTATGTTCCTATTTATCACTAAAAGTACTGCCAGCACACTAATTTATTAACTGTTCAGGCCTTGTAATAATTTCCATCTCTGTTGTGATTATTGACATCCAATAATTAATGTCTCTAGGTTTTTTTTTTTTTTCCTCTTAAGCTGTTTTTAAGGATTTTGCTCCTTATCTGAATGGGCAGCAAAGTAACTTCAATAAACTAAAACATTTATCTGGCCTCAATTAGCAATCAAGACATGTTTTTGAGATGAATAAGAGCAATTAGTGGTTAACAACATTGTTGACAGATGTCACATACTGAAATAAGAAACAGCATTAGCTTAGATTACATTAGGGGGTAATTGTCAAGTATTGAGAATTTATTGTATTATCTTATGTATCATGTGATGAAATATTGATGAAAAGTTGTCACATTTCATGTCAATGGAGCTATTGTTTTGCAAAGATAAGCTATGCGTATGTTCACCATTGGATATACTCTCAAGACTAAAGAACGCTGTTGATTAAATCAGTGCTTTTATGAGAACAAATGCAATTTCACAAATTGCTATAGGATAAATGGGTGAGATAAGTCTGTACTCGTTACTTTCTGGAATTAAAGCAAGGCAGTGTTGGTTAATATGTAATTAAATCTCTAGCTTTCTTACTAGATTTACAAACTGTACTTTATTGAGTTTTTTTTTTCCCCACAGAAAATAGTAATACTGTGGCCAGTAGGTCCAACAATAGGGTAGTTTCACAATATTATTAATTTTAAAATATGAGTAATAAGTACGTTTTTCCTCATTTATTGTAATGGTGAAGGAATGTAATATACCCTTTGGGACGCTAGAGGGAGCAAAGTGACACAGGGAGGAAAGATAAATCCTGTTAACTGCATCATTTTGCTCAGAATGCGAAAACGTGATTTGTTATTATTGAATTGCAGTTTAACCACAGTTTAAACTTGTAGAAGTAACACTCTTGTTTTGTTCTTCTCTTAAATAATTTTGAAGACTTTTTACTTGTGATAATTACTCACTTCACATTTTTAACAAGATTATGAGCATAAAATCGGTTTAGTTTTTGTTCTTTGTGTTTTTCTGAGGAAAAGTGTGGAATGCTAAATTATATTTTTAAGGGAAAAGGATACAGGAATTTTCCTAAAAATGTTTCCTTTTTTAAAAATTCCTCATAATAAGCATCACGACTACCTTTCAGGTATTCTTGCTCCTGTAAGACCATGTAATGTAGGCAATTATGGCAGCTATATTTGTTTCTAGGAGTTCCTCACTTCTTACTTTTGTGGGACATGAAAATCCAGGAGAAAGAAATTACCTATTCTACCTTTCTACAGAAGCAGGATAGGAAATATTTGGGTTTCGGGTAGATATGTATTTAATGTGGCTTTAGCATATAAAGTTTTTTTTGTTTGTTTGTTTTTTGGTTTTTTTTTTTTTTTTTAAAGAAAAGGCTGAAAGTACTGTGCTATTACAGATATCTTAGAAATATTAATTTAAGTACTTCATATATGTTGATTAAACAGAGATACAGGAAATAAGCTATCTTATACTTTTTGATTTCCACTATGGTTCCATGGGTTTTTTTGAGTATGAATGTTTTAAAGTGAGCTGAAGAGAGGATTAAAATTATAAAAATATGGGTACAGAGCTCATACAGATTAAATGCAATCATTGAGTGTCCTAGGAATGGAGAAATTTTGAAAGCATTAAGAAAAGACACATTAAATTTGCAGCATGGATAACTAATTGTAGACTTATAAGATTACAAGGGCTGACTGGATTAGAAAAAATACTACTAAATCACAGAGTAGTCAAACTTAATCTGTTTGCTTAGAAACATTTATTTTTTTTTTTTAATTTAAGAGTGGAGATTAAATAATTACCGAGCCTTGCCTAATTTCTTGGTAGGGGCTTTATTGTGCCACTTTTTTTTTTTTTTTTTTTTTTTTTTTTTTTTTTGTAAAGTAAAATATTTACTGTGCTGTGTTTTAAGAGATAAATAAGATCTGAAAACATCCAAAGTTTGGAAATGAGAAAGCATTGCTATTTTCCAGAGTAAATCAGACTCGAGCCACTAGGTGTCTCTAAATGTAAAATAAAAGTAGTCCAGCAGACAGCTAAGACTATACAAGAACATGTGGAATAGAGATACAGGGAACTGGAAAACATTTTCTTTCACAGGGAGCAAATTTTGTGCTTTTAACAGTCAGTTACTGAGTACAAATGTTTGCTTTTGCCACTGATGAGCTAAGCTTCTTTTGAAACTTATTCCTCCTTAATTATGATGAGCATGGTTTAATTTTTGCGTGGCAGCAAGCAGTTTTACAGAAATCATGCCAATGAACAAAGTTACTAAGAATGAAATAAAAACTTTAGAAAATCTTGGTTAACTTAAAATAAATTCTAAAAAGAAAATCCATTTTTATTTACCAGATTTATATTTCTTTGCATTGTTTAAGGTAGGTTTTTCTGATCTGTCTTCCTGTAAAAAGGAGGCATGCTTTCTGGGGCATGTGAGTGACTTCAGTGGTCCAAATGACTCCATCATTGAGGAGACACAGGTCACAGTAGGGGCAGAACAGTACACAGACTAAAGGACCATAATCAGAAGTATGTGATCCTCTTCCTAGTCAGTGTAGTGGTACAATGGCTGGTTTGTACATATTCAGTTTCTATTTGTGTCAAATAATTAAAATATTTATCTTTATTTTTGAAGCATTCTTAATGAGGAGATCCCAAAGGACTGAACAGATGTGAATTCCAACACTATTTTCGTAAGACAGGTAAGTGATAGTTTTTTCAGTCTTTATGCAATTGGAGTCAAGGAAGGAGAGATGTGAAGTGACACACAAAATTTGTATACAAAAGCCTTGAGATTAATCTGGACTTAATAATCTATTTTTCTCTAAACTTAGAACTAATTTTAAAATTATACAGTTTTTTTCATTAACTGCAAGTATTCATCTATTCAGAAGTCAGAAATCTGTGGCACTTATTTATAGTTGAAATACCAATTTCTCTGTCATAGAATAAGAAAAAAACCCATGGGATAAGTCTATTTTTAGTCTAATAACCTACTAGCACCTGTGATTATCACAAATATGACAGGTCAATGACAAGTTATTGTATTTTTCTTTGTTTTAAAACATCAGAATTTTTTATTGCTGTGGCTTGACTTTTCACTGCAGTTTTGAAGATTAATAGCAAATAGATATTTCAGTTAAATTTGTATCTATGTACTTGGTGGTTATTAACATATAACATTTTGAAGGAGGGCACTTTGTTTCCTGTTGGAAAAGGGTAAATGGCATACATCAAACGCATTTATCCATGTGACTCTTGTGAAGCCCAAAACACATCACCCATTATCCTTAGCCATAATTGTGCCTATCTTGTGGAGGCAAGGGCAAAACTGATCTAATTTGTAGTTCCTATCTTCAATATTGCTCATAGTTTCTCAGGGTCAGAAATCAGCTGATTGATTTTCTGCTTATTCTGTCACTTTGATGATGTATCTCTTGATAGCATGTTTTGTTACAGAGTTCATTATTTCTATCTTTTATCACTTGTGGAGTCTACTGAAAAATATAGTATACACCTGGGGATGCAGAATCTATATTTCTGAAAGGTAGAAATGAACTGTCTGGAAGAACTGTTGGTTGGTGGTTTTTTGTTTTGGTTTTTTTTTTCCTTTCCTGGTTGAATTCCTTCTCACTGGTTTCAGCTTTCTGTGTTATTATCATCACAATAATGATAACATAGCTGTTTATCTTTGAATTTGATCTGAAGAGTGTGTAATTTTTTCCCATGAGAGACAAAAATCTTCTCCCACTAGCTCTCATTTTAAGTCAATCATGAACTTCAAGGGAAAGGCAAAAAAAACAACTTACCTCCTAATCTTCTGAGGTGACTGGCGTATTTGTTCATGTGCTGGTGTAAGGAGATATTAATGAATGTTGATTGGCTGAAAATTTCGCTCACTATATTAATTTACGAAGGAGCAAGTTCCCTTTCTTCTGAAGAGGAGAATTTTAGAAGAAAGATAGTTAAAATGTTGGTGTTCCAAGGTCTTTAAAAATACACATGGGTCAGCATAAAAATAGTCAAGAAAAGATGATTTCATAATGTTCACGGGTAGAAATGTAGGGGATGCAAGGAACCTGCTCCTATGCTCTATATTTGTAATATCAGTTTAAATTTGGCTAATTTTTTCCCACCAAGTTTATTTGTTAATATTCTCTTCTATAACTAAGATATATTAAAACAGCAATAGGCTCTGTTTACATTTTCCTGTGAAAGTTGAGGTTACCTTTCACATGTTTTTGCAATCAGTATTCAAATATACTTTGTTTCTTGTTTTCCTTAAGCAAAATATTGTATTACAATCTGAGTTCATTACTGTCATTGTTGCATTACAAATATCCTGTAGGGGAGGAACTTCCTGAGAAGAACAATATGTAGTTGTAATGCCAAGCCGGTAAATTATCAGACTGAAATTTTGCTGTTGATGAATTAGCTGAAAGATGCTGTCAGGCTTCAATTTGCTAATATGTGCAAATACATATAAAGAAATATATATAATTGATATAAAGAAAAGGAAGATAATTTTAAAAAAGCGCAAGTTCTCACTGAATAACTATGTAAGCTCACAAATGAAAAGAACCATATCCTCCTAATATCATTTGAGAATTTGGATTGAAAAATAATTACATACATCTTTTGGAAGCAGCTTATTCAACAGTGTCAGGTATCAGGTGACACATCCTTAATAACAGTGTTATACCTAGTTACTCTCCTTTTGAATAAAGTGGAGTGAAAGTATAGACAGTTTTGATATAGTTTAGGTAAAAATGCAATGTAAACAATTCCTTTTGTTTCTTTTTTTTCCAAAGTCTTCTGAAATTGTTGGTTCTGCATATAGATCTGAAATGTTGGGACCTTTTAATTGAAGTCAACTTGTAGGACTGAAATGTAGTATCGGGTATTAAATAAGAAATGGTAGTATGGAAAATCGAGAACTTTGGGGAAGGCATGACTGAGTAATAGGGTAATTACTTGATTCACTGAAACTTAGCAGTTTGTGAAACATGCATGTTTTACTGCAGCTTCTACTTTTATGCCCTTTAGCCAAATACTGTCTTGACCTCTTGTTCTGGCTCAGTGCTTTTCATTATTCTTTTGTTAAATATAATAAATGTTTTTTCCAAATGAAAGAGCATTTGCATGTGCCTTGTTCTCATGCCACAGTGACTTTTTGCCTATGTTCAAGTATTCTCTGCATATTTCCTACCATAAAGCCATAACATCTTTCCCAGTTGCATACATGAGAAACAGTCATGACATCACAGTAAAGTGAATTAAAATGAACCACAATGACTGCCGTTGCTGGAACCGAAGGATTCAAGAAGAAAATCATTCCTCATGAAGGGCCCCAATGTCTGAGAAGGTGACTGGAAGAAAGGAAGAGGAGGCAAGTTTGCACAGTTTCAGAAGGATACAGAGATACAGCTGTGTAACTTTGACTCGTGTTAAGGCTTACTGTGGGCTCTGTTTACTGAGCCTTAAGTCAACAGTGATTAGATTTATTTATTTTTTTTTTGTTCCAAGCAGGTGTTTTTTCTTTTGACCCAAATGCACACTTGGGATCACATTCTCAGCCAGTGCATACCAGACTAGCTCTGTTAACTTCAGTGGAACTCCATCGCTTGCATAAAGTGGAAACCTGGCTCTAAGACTATTGGACTGTGGTGGGAGACTTGTTCAGAATAAATAGAATTTTGAAGAGACAGATGCAAATATATTTATCTAAACCACAAGACCAAAAAGTAGTATGTTGACAACTTCACATTGTGACATAGTAGAATGATTCTAAAACAACGTAAGAACTAGACACTTCTGAGGCAGGGGGGAAGGAATCAAAATTCACATGTTAGGCAGGGTGACTGTAGACTTTAATAAAATCCTGCACTGAATTTTCTTCGATGTCACACTTAACCAGCTTTTTTGACCTTGAGGGTTGTCATAGAATCACAAGGAAGGAACTTTTCAAGATCATCTAGTCCAACATCCCTGCTTAAAGACAGGGTCAGCAAGAGCAGGTTGCCCAGGATTGTGTCCAGTCAGGTTTTGAGACCTTGGAGACAAGGACAAAGGCTCCACATCTTCTCTGGACAATCTATTTCAATGTCAAACGACCCTCACAGTAAATATGAGTTTTCTTATGTTCAGGTGAAACATTGAGTTTCAATTCATGCCCATTGCCTCTTCAGCTGTTACTAGGCAACAATAAGAAGAGTCAGTCTGTTTATACCTTTCTGTCAGGTATTTATAAACATGGCTAACCTCTCCCCAAACTTTCTCTTATGCCAGCTAATTAGTCTCAGCTCTCACTTCTCTTTTGAGGTGTGGCCATCATTCAAACCCAGTTTCTTGGAACTGCAAGCAACCATTCCTGATCTCAGAAAACATATGCACTCCCCTCTGCTCTGAGGACACTCCTCTACTTGAGTTTAAAACCTAAGACCAAATGCTACAATTGTAATATGATGGAGACTGAAAAATTTTAAAAGTAAAATATTACATGTCTGTGGAAATACATATGTACTATTAACCACAATTAAAAATAAAAAAGTTAAATCCCACTATTAATATGAACAAGTAGTCATAAAACCCAGTTTTTGTTTTCAGTGTTTTGAGTATTGTTGTAAAACATTGCATGAGGATATTTACTATTCAACAAAGTGCTACGATAGAATTAGAAATTCTTGAAATATATTAAAATTCAGCTTGTCTTTTTGTGCAATAGTTATTCACACTTTATTTTAGAAAATTTAGCCTGCTTATGCTTAGCTATAGCTAATAGAGTAAAAAAAGAATTCTGATTATGTGTTTCAAAAAAAAAAAGAGAAAAATTAACCTTCTGTATTCCACTTCAGATGCTTTTCAAGTATTAAAATCAAAGTTTAAGAACTCCCAGAGTATGTTCTCAATGAACTAGTTGCATGGAGTTTGCTATTGCTGGCAAAGATGGTGTTCAGAAATGTGTTTAGACTATAGACAGCTGCATACAGCAGATAGAAGTTGAGGAAGTGAGGGTGAGGAAACAGTTGTAATACTTCTCCTTTCCTCTTCCATCTTAGGGTGTGTATAAAGGGAGAAAGAATTTGTTTTTTTTGTCTTTTGCTGCTCCATCAATTGGCTGGCTTTCCTCCATGAGAAACATGGGAGGAGCTGTCAGGAAAAGTGAAACACGCTTGCAGTGAGGACACAGAAGGAAAAGAGCAATTTAGTCTCCAAGCTAAACTAATTTTTTTTTTTCCCATTTATAATAAGCTTAATCTCAATTTATGTGTTTAAAAATATTTTTCTACTGGAATGGAACTTCTCTCTGTAAAAGGTAGGCTTTTCTTATCATGCAAGATCCTTCACCAATGTGAAAAATATTTATTAGGTGGCTAGAAAAAGGAACTTGCTAGACTGCAGCTGTGCATTGCTTATTTAAATCAATGAGAATATTTCTTGCAGTACTTCCTTCAAGGAAGTGTAAATTCTGCACTCTTCCAGTGCAGTCGAACTGCTGCAGTGTTCGGACTCTGCATGTGGCTCAGGGACAGTTTGGCCTTTTCCCGTTTGCATGGAAAGTGAAAGCTTTCTCAGTGTGAGATGTGGTAGAATTATTCAGGCTGTCAGACAGACATTTCACACATGTCATGCGATTCCATAGAATACTTAGGGATGCTTAGGGATAGATGAAAGCAAAAATAAGAAAAAAAGGAAGGAAGTTGAAGGTGAAGTTAGGCAAGTGGGAAGGGAATCAGAGAACAATGGTAAGCTTTTGGGAACCTTCGCGGTGTGAAGTTTTAGAGTAAATATTTTGTTTTATTTGCAATTACTAGGTCATAAGTATAGTAATGAAATATATGATATGCATAAGTATTTTCTTGGAGCAGGTTTAACTTTCGTAGGACTACAGTGTTGTTTCATTCAAAGTGAACTGAACTGTCTTACATGCATTAATATGTCAGGAAAATTTAAATAATATCTAATTGTATTGTTTAAAAGTCTAAATTCAATGGAGTTTAGTAGTCAGACACTTGATAAGAAATGATAACCAGGTTAGATTTTCATAATTATGATGACTATCTGACTCGCAATCCTATTAGCTTCAGGGTACTTTTCATTAATGAAAGCTATAGCAGAGCATGGGACTTAAGACTGTTGAATGAAGTCAGGATTTGAAATAGTAACTTTTTAATTGGTAAGATGTTTACTGCAGTATGTCTTTTCTAATAGGCAGAGTAAATACAATGTAATAAAGGAATCTTTGTAAAAGAAGCTACTTTAAATTATATGAAGTCTGTGAGCCTTCTGTGACTATTATTGAGAAGAATTTTGAGCTAGCATGGTGAGGTGATGGATAATATACTACCTTTCCTGGTCATCTGGTGTCCATCCCGCCCTTCATCTTGTATTCATGTATTTACTGATGTTCTGTAAACTGCAAATATTTTCCCCATATTTTCTTTCTCAGATAATTCCTACTACTCACATTATCTTACCACAGTGGTGCTTACATTTCTTTGAGTACTTGTTTTCATTTTTGGTTGAGCTTTTTTATACCACAGAAATCCCTGTTTGTTTTTTTTTTTTTATGAAATTTACTGGCAAGTGTTGTTAAGGTATTATCTGAATATAATCTTTTTTTTTTTTTTTTTTTAATAGTGAAAAAAGGAAGGTTGGATAAAGGAGCTGGTAAGTCTGATTTTCCTTTTAATTTTTGCTTTACATTTTTTTTTCTTGGGCATGCATGTGTGTATCCCACTAAAGAATCATTCAAGTGTGGGGCTACTTGCATGCATTTCATGAAGAATTCAGTACAGAATAATTGAGGAAAGAAATAAAAAAATATATATATTCTAAAGATCACATTAACAAACAAGATTGTGGCCTCAGACAATCTGTAATTTTCAGGTGTCAGACAAGACAATGATAACGTGGGCACTCTGGAATTTTGTTATGTTTTGGTCTAGAAATGGAGCTGGGGAAAGATGGAAGGTGATTGAGTTTGATCACCTGGCACGATACATAGGAACATGACATTTTCAAATCAGAAAGAAATTATAGAGTTGATTATGAAGATGATATAATAATGAAACAGACTACCACTAAACATGCATCTTAAAAAGACTCTATCTTGTCAGTTATGGCTTCATTTAAAGGAGGTAAGTTTTAATTTTGGGGGACATTGGTTGTTGTATTTTTTATTTAAGTGTAGATACAGATGTGGGCTCTCAAATTGGCTGGAATCAAGTATTATAGATTGCTATTTTTCAGCTAAGTGATTTAATGGAGAGTTCTTTTGAAAATTTCTCAAACCTTGAATTGCAAGTCTCCAAACTACAAAGAAATTTTGTAGCTACAAAACATTTTGCAAATGTTGTGTTTGCCTCAGTTACATAGAATGAGCAATAGGATGGTATGTGAATCGCACATTGTTGACACCATTTCTCACACATAATTCACCAGACTTCTGAATCTTTATTGACTTTGTCAAGTTTTCTCAGTGTAAGAACAAAGACATGTTTGATAAGACTAGTGCACTAAATAATAGAAGATAAGTAGATAACATAAATCACTGTTGGTTTTGTTTATTGGAAAAAAAAAAGTTCCCATTACATAACATCCTTTTGTCAAACATTATCATCAGTCCTAATCAATAAGATCTACATACAGTATGTACAGAGCTAACTCTTCTCCTTCACACTTTTAAACTACAGTGCAATTTGATACAACCTAGTCAATAGCCTATTGTAGACAGTGAGAGCTTCCCTCTAACTCGGATTGGTTGACTGACCTTGGTAACACAGACAGCTCAAAAATTACTTGTGTTCTTGGGTGCATGTCGTGTATTTTGGCAGTAGTTCAGTTTAGTTTTTTTTTTTCCAAAAAGTTGGTTTTTTTTTTTTTTAACCGTATGTCAATGTTGATCTTTATCTAGGATGCTGGAGGCTAATGAAGGATGTGTTATATGTATGCAAGCTGAGGAGCTTTTCTGAACAGCCACGTTGTTTGAGATGACATAATATGCCCTTTGCTGCCTTAGATTCCTGTGTGAGGCCCTAAGGGATAGAGCTTTCCCTTAGGTTTTTTTTCTTTTTTTTTTCTGTTGATATTTTCAAACACTGAAATGTTTAAAATTTTATTCTTTTTGCTGATTAGATTCATTTTTATTAATACTTGCACTGTGCATTTACAAAGACATTTACAAAAATGTTTGAGTTCATTTGGGACTGCATCTGAAACCCACTTTGCTGTTGCATCTGTAGACAGAACTAGATTCACACACAGACAAGACTGAATTACTTGTTACAAGTCTGCGGCCTTGCCTTAATTGGACATAAAAGCCCATTAGGTAGTCACCAGTGTTATCATACCAATTGAAAGTCAAAGAAAATCCTAATTTGAAGAAAGGGAGTGTGTACTGGTTTTGTGCAAGATCTGTCAGGGAGATTGATAAGTAACATCTGGAAGCTGATCCTTAAAATGCTTGCTCACATTTAGGATTATCTTCTCTCCCACTTGTGATAGGCAGAGATTCTCCTGTCATAATCCCATTAGAATTAATAAAAATTTCCGTGTTCAAATCCATGTATTTGAACCACATCCCTGAATGTTTTGTATGGAGTAAGAGTTGAAAACCCTGCTACCATGGGATTGAATGTTTCCAGCTTCTAGGAAGAAGTAAAGTGGGTTTTAATGTGCTGATTTCTTTTTCAGATACATTCACAACCTATGTTGTTTTAAAAGTCCAAAATTTAAAAAGCACTACAGTAGACAGAAGGGGAAGTGAACCTTGCTGGGAACAGGACTTCATGTTGTAAGTAACAGGCAATTCTTATCAATTGGTTTTGATGTCTCTGCTGTATTTGGATAGACAAGTGCAATTAATAACATCTGAGACCATGTACAGCCTGGAAAAGCATGGAA
The DNA here is from genome assembly GCA_009806455.1 of Tetrax tetrax. Classification (NCBI taxonomy): domain Eukaryota; kingdom Metazoa; phylum Chordata; class Aves; order Otidiformes; family Otididae; genus Tetrax; species Tetrax tetrax. The sequence continues at coordinate 89,227 of WHYT01014539.1, forward strand.
AAAGTATCTAGCCAAGAGAAAAATTGCCAGGCTACTTCTAGGGAACAGAACAAAAGTTAATTTTGTGAGCCACATGGCAGATCAAGACCAGTAATTAACAAGAAGAAGAAAATATTTGTCTCTACTAATTTTAATTTCTGCAATGTTTTAGGAATACAGGAATGTGAAGAAAGATAACTCAAATTGATCCTCATGCAACTTGATTTTTATTTTACTCAATTTCTTTTCTATATGACTCATATTTTATATTTATCTACTTGTCAATTTAGGTAGTTTCTTTGATTGGCTCGTACTGTTTCTCACTTCTGTCTGCAGATCTTTGTCCACTTCACTCAACCGTCCATCTTGTTATTCAGTCTTTGTTCTCCTCTTTTCTCTAGAGCGTTATACACACCTTATTGGTCAGGAGGGTCCAAACACTTATATACTTGATGACATTCTGAGGAAACCTGCTTTCAACTGTCAGTTTCAAAGCAGTTAAAACCAATAAATATATAACCTCATTAGAAGCTGACATAGTACGTTAATCTCTACTGGTTTTGGTCTCTCCTTTCTCTTTCTCAGATTTCACTTGTCCTTTTCCTGGTAACTTTAAGTACACAGTAATTCATTGTGGTACACCATAAAAACCAGTTAATTATTTTTACTACTTAAAAATTAATTCAGTCAAATGGAGATTACATACAATCTGTCACAACAGACACCAATGTCTGCTTTATTATATTGTTCATATTTACAGAACTGGTCTGTAACTGCTAATAGTAATAGAATCATAGAATCATAGAATGGTTAGAGTTGGAAGGGACCTTCAAAGGTCATCTAGTCCAACCCCCCTGCAAGGAGCAGGGACCTCCCTGACTAGATCAGGTTGCTCAGAGCCCCATCCAGCCTGGCCTTGAACATTTCCAGGGATGGGGCATCCACCACCTCTCTGGGCAACCTGTTCCAGTGCTCTACAACTCTCATTGTAAAAAATTTTTTTCTAATATCTAATCTAAACCTACCTCCCTCTAATTTAAACCCATTACCCCTTGTCCTATCACAACAGGCCCTACTGAACAGCCTGTCCCCATCTTTCCTGTAGCCCTCTTGAGGTATTGGAAGACCACTATCAGGTCTCCCCGGAGCCTCCTCTTCTCCAGGCTGAACAGCCCCAACTCTCTCAGCCTGTCCTCATAGGAGAGGTGCTCCAGCCCTCTTATCATCTTTGTGGCCCTCCTCTGGACCCCATATATAAAGGAATGCTAGACATTCCATGATCAAATAACTTCTCTCTTAATTTTAGTTCAATGTCATGCATGAGTGAGTCATACGGCCTGGAAACTTTTTTAAATTCTTGCAAAATAAGGTTGTGGTATGTGGTGGGGTGGTTTTTTTTCTTTGTTTGTTTGTTTTGTTTTGTTGTTTGGTTGTTGGGTTTTTTTGCCAATATAAGCTAGTAATAAAATGCATGCATCCTGAAAGCAGAACTAAAATAGAACCTGGATCTGCAACTCTTGAAGCTGAGAGCTGTTTTCCCATTATATTTTTGTTGTGTAGTGCAACTTGTCAATTCTAATGAAGGGAATAAGTTCCAAATGCCTTTTATACCTGTTCTCCTTTACCATGAAAATAAGAAACTGGCTCAGTTTCCTGTAGGAAATGGTCTGGCACTTCCTTCCTCTGGATTTTTGTGAGGGAAGATGGACTTTTTCTCACCCCATTATAAATCATTCTTAGCTGATGGCCCATGTTGATTGACAGTGTGTGCCATCATAGCTGACATTTCCAGCGCTTACTGTTCCATTGAAAATATTAATCTGAGTTTTATGTTCAAAACACTGATAATTTTTGTGGATCCCAGTTTTACCTAAAAGAACTCACCTGACAAAAGACTATCTATATTATACTATTCCTGCACCTAACAAGTTTGCTACAGTGGAACCTGAGAATGCAGGTTCTTCAGGGCTGTCCTGAGGAGAGCAGTGTCTTGCAAGAATTCCGTATGCTGAAGCTACTCAGAAGAAGCTAAAGCTGACCTAAAGGCATTTCCTGGTCCTAGTTTCTTCTTGACTTATACCTAATAGGGCCAAGTCTTGTACCAAAAGAAAGCAACTGACTTCTGTGCCACGTATTCAGTAGAATTGTCCTCATCAGTTTGTAAGAGCAGTCCTGAATAAGAAGACTTGAGACTTGGCTTGTCCAATCTAACCTCTGAATTATGCCACTATCTTGCATTTTATGAGTATACTGAAAACAAACACCTCTGTATCTGCTGTAAGTCACTAACTCAAGTTATTATGATACAGATTATGATACTGAGCAGTTGAGACTGTTTTCAGTTTAATGGCTTCTGTGTTCATTGTTTTTTAGTGAAATCTGTGCTGATGGAAAAGGCTTCATTATAGAGCTGTGGAAGAAAGGCTTGCTCTGGGATAGCATTTTAGGAGTTTTATGGATTCCCCTTGCAGCTGTGGAACATGCAACAGATGTAAGTTGACTTTCTGTGGAAATATAAAACACTGAGTAAAATCCAATTAATTTCTCATTTTTAGCCTCCCCAAGTTCTGTAATGACGATTGATGTATATTTTTTCATTTGTTTGTCTAATATTGAGGCATAATGCACATGTGACTCTCAAAGTGACAACTGATATGCATTAGCCATATACCCCGGGGAAGTGGCTCACATACTGAGTCAGGTATAATTCAGTAAGTGGGTTAGAGTTCATCTGCACTCATGAATTATTAGGGAGGCAGGGACAGTTTGGTTTATGTGATTAAAGTGAGGGATTTTCAAGTTGAGGTTCCTGGCCTGGAACCATTGTTAGGGTTCCTTGTGTGACCTTGGGTAAATCCCTGTTAAAATGGGCAAAATACTGTTGTTCTGACTCTCAAGGGAATTGGCAATTGTCTCAAAAAGGAAAACAGAAATTTACCCTGTGGTACTATGGAAGAAATTAATAGTACAATGAGCGCATACAGAAGGATGAGTGGAGAAAATTGGTCAATCCCAAGGGTTACGTATTCAGCATAGTCACAGTTAGCATCAGAATGAGTGTGCTTGCTTTCAGTAGGCTAGAAAATAAAGCAAAAAGGTTTCTGGTAACATGGAAATACTGAGGTAGTTTTCAAGTGCTGCAAAATTGTCTGAAATCAGAAAAATAAAGAGGGTACCTTATTCTAATACTCCACAGTTGTCCCATTCATACATATGCTTTCCTACACAGAGTCCATTGAGTTAATTTTTAAAAAAGTAACTTGGAATTAGAGAAGATGAATTTAATCTTTGCAAATAAAATTGTTTGCCTCCTTTAAATTTTGTAAAATACAAAAAAAGGCAATTGTTGATGGGGTAAATGAGAGGGAATCAGAAAACTTCTTCCTACAGCATGTTCCATGAGTCATTTATGTATAGGAACTAATAAATATTCATATATACATTGAACTGACATTTCAATGATTCTACTCGGAGAATGGAAGGAAGCAAGGGAAGAAAGTAATTCCTGCTTAAATTAGAAATTGCTCTGTATCACAGATGCCAAGTGCCATTTCAGGCCCCAAGGCAAGTTGTCTTGTTCTGCTACACTAGCTGTTGTTGAGTTACAACTTGCTGACGCAGAGGTTGTGGCTTAACAGTAAATACTGAAACTTTAAATGAAGATGCAAGAGTAGCGATTGTTTCTTAATTTCTTCAGACCATCTAAGCCTTCATTTATAATTAGACCACCGTGGAACTTCCCTAGTTTTTTATCCTGCTCATCTTAACTCTGCAGCTCTGCTCTGGGCTTTAAAACTCAGAAATAACCTATAAGGGAGTGTTACTTCAGAAGATCTCTTTTGGCTTTGTTATTAACATATATTGATTGCTTCAGTCTTGCTAGAATGTACTTGTTTGGCACCAGTTCAAAGAGGAACTGGAAAATCTGTTCATAGGAGTAATTTTGAGTATTCATATTTCTTGCATCTTAATCATCTGACCATCTTAATGTGTATTTGTCTATATTGTTGAGCAAATACATTTTTTTAAATTAGAATTCCATGCATGTGAGAACTTGATGAAGTCCTAACTACTACTTACATAAACAAAAGTTGAAAGAGTCTGGAATGGATCATAAGCCTATTGGTATCATAACAAAACTCCTATTGTTTAAAAGGAGCTTTCATTGAGGAAAAAAAGAGGTAATGCTATAAATCCTACCCAGGTAACTTTCAGAATGTTTTTTCCTAGGAAGGTCCAGGTTCCTGGTGGACATTGCATTCTGAAGTAATAAAAAATGGGAGTGAGATTCAAGGCACAAAAACACCAACTTCACATGAGATCTTACTGGATGTCTACTTTGCATTACCATTTGGTGAGTTTATGGATTGAGGTCTTGCTCCAGCTTTCAAACCATTCTATTCCACTTTAAGTTCCTGAAATACAGTGGCAGATAGTAATTATTCTACAGAATCTTAATGCATATTCATCACTGAGGCATTTGTATAGTTGATACTGGTAAGTAATAGAACCACTAAAAGCCACTTCCCATGAGGAGCAGGATGAACTATTTCACTGGTTAATGTTTATCCACATGTGGACTGTAGAGCTAAAGAAGGAAGTACTTTAAGGCTCTGTCTACTAGATCCTGTGTGTTTATAGGTCTGTATCACATCAGCTTTGACCAACTGGTTGCACAGTGTAAGTTTTAGTAAAATTGAGGGCTTCATGGCATTTTTTTATTGTATTAGCAAAGGTTGTCTGCCTTTATTAATAGTGCATATGAAGATGGAAACTGCATATATGTGAATGAAAATAGTGTATATGAAAGTAGAAATGGAAATTGAACATCAAATAATGCATGAGCTCACATTATTTCCAGATATTATACAAAGAGATTGATTTTATCAATATTATTAGTCCATCTGTATGACATGGTCCAATATGCCAAATAAGTTCACAAAGATAAATTAGCTTAATATTTTACTCTTTAGCCATAGTCTAATGAACTCTGGCTAAAAAGACTAATACTAAAAGTTATACAAGAGTAAAACTAAAAACCATGAAGAAAAGTAAATGAGAAACATGATTTATCTTTTGAAAAGGGAGGGATAGAAATAATACTAAAAATACGCTCCCCAGCTGTTCAAGCTCTTTTTTTTTTTTTTTAAATGCATTGTCTGAAACTGAACTTGGCAATACAGCTAATGCTGATTAGAGCAGACTAGTTATTTTTGATATTTCTGGGTGTAGTCTGCATGACTACACTCCTGTTCATACGTGTGGTAGAACGTGTACCTTTTCACTGAGTAACTGTGGACTGTTGTGGATTGTTATGAGTCACAACAGTGCATAGATTTGTTTTCGTTTTTTTTTTTTTTTTTAAACACAGAAATTACTCTTTATTTAGTACTTCTTAGCCAATAAAACATTTTAAAAGATAGCACAAGCACTAGACACGTTATCATTTTTCTTTGTTTTGTTTGCTTGGTATATTTTCCCTAGCAGCTACAAGCAATTTTCAGTTGTCAGAGTAAAAATTCATATGAAAGAACTTTTTTCTTGCTCTTCACATGTGCCTCCATCTAGATTTATTTTCACTTACGTGATAATTTTATTTCCTTTAAGCATGTTGGAAAGTGTACGTATGTCAAGTGAACTGTGTCCTTAAGTATAAAAAGAGAATAGTAGTACAAAGAAGGAGCAGTTTTTATAGAGAAGATGACAGTTTGTGCAGTAACAAGGGAATACCCATCATAAAAGGAGAAAAATTGGTACTGATTTTATTTATGCTATGTGCCATAAATTCTTTTTGAAACCTTTTTCGAATCAAAATGTTTAAAGTGTGTCCTTACATAGTTTTCACATCTAGAAACCTGGTGCAAGTCTGTTACATAAACTCTAGTTGTGTGTTTATAAACTGTAAATTCAGGTTATTGCTGATTTCAGGCTGCTACTTGGAGAGAGTATTGGTTTGTATAGGTTGATGCCTATATTTTGTTTCCAAATAAATATATTTGAAAGACTGTTTTAAACAGTCCCTGGGACTGTAGTCCTGGAGAACTGCAGAAATCCTGTAGAGGTCACTCTCACTCTATGGTTTTTGGTGTAGAGGGACGCTTTCGAGAGCATTAAGTGTCTGGTATTGAGAAAACCACGTTTACCCTCTACCTGGAGTTTGACTAAGGGATTACATTTTGATTGTTTATTCTGTTGAATGACTCTCAGCTCAGCTGTGACCAGCTGAGAATCTGTCCTTGACTGTTGGAATGGGTACAGCCTTTTTTGTTATGACAAATTACATTGGAAGGGTAGAAGACTGCAGTTATTTTTCACATTTCCTGAAAGATGTCCATTTGAGAATGCCAGACGCTTGGTAGAAATACGAGAGCCTTCCACGCTGCTTTAACAATATGGATTCATTTGGACTTGAAGCACTGCATATAGTAACAGGGAAGTGTTAAAATCATTACTTCATTCATGAGTGCTTTTTTTCTAGAAGTATCATGTAATGTTTGTTGTCATTTCACCATTGCCATCTAGACTGAGCCCCATTAAAAGACTCCTAAGTAAAGTGAGGATCTTATATATTTAAAATTCTGCAAGCAAATTCACAGTAATAAAATAAGGACTCTAGATAAACACTACAGCTGAATTGCAGATGTTTTTAATATTTCTAAAAGTTTTTTAAAGGATAATCGGATTTTGTTATAAAATAGAAGAATTTTGCTTCACATTTATTAGGTCATTCTTGTAAGAGAAGACAGAAGAAAATTTAAAAGGACATCACTTACTTTTTTCTTAAATCCAGTGTTAGAGACATACACCATACTCTTTAACATTCAATTATACTTTACATAGAGAGTATAAGCTGAAGAAATCTAAGATAATTTTACTGAAGTGGAATATATTTGGTAATAGCTATAATTTTGGAAGTAATTCATGTGACTTGGGAACTAAGATCTCATTTTTCCAAGTAGCATACTGAAAGTCAACAGGACTATAATCTCACGAGTAATTTTGGAAAATGCTGTGCAGGTATTCACCTTTTAGGCTTGGTTGAAATTGAGCTCATTATCACTTTAAGCCATATACACTAATTGGCAAATGAGGATATGAGGTAACAAGAACAAAGTAGCAATGATGAGATCACTCCCTGTTTCTGCATTAGTCTCTATACTAATTCACTGTTACATCAAGGGACTAGCAAAAAAGAAAATGAATTGTTCTGACACAATTTTGATCAGCCTGAAAAATCAGAGCAGAGTGACTGGGGAAAACTCATGCATCAAAATATAAATTCTAAGTACAAAACATCTTACAACCTAGAAGTTGTTAACTTAAGCAGTAGGAAATCCACATGATCCTGTTATTTTCCAAAGTATTATCTTCTCTTTGTTTCACAACAGCGTTGCTTTTGTTTTGAGCAAAAGATATGACATAAACTTTACTTTTTTGGCAGCTAACGATGTGTGAATAAATACTGTGAGAGGAAAGATGTCAAAATATAGATCTTAATATGTAACCAAAATATAAAAAAATGGACACACGAATTGTTCTGATTAGTATGGAAGAAAATTTCCTCACACTCAGGCCCAGATCATGAACCCTTTCCTCTTACTACAGCTAAGAGGATGATTTATAGAGTAAAATGTTCTGCAGGAAATCAGTTTTTACCTTGATTTGCAGATGAGACTTGCCAGGTTTCTCCAGAGAAGATAAGAACTTAAAAAAGGGTCAGCTCTAGGCCAATAGCATGTGGAATTAAAGTAAAACCTGATTCCTTACTTAAAACACACGCACACAAAAAAACCCAAACAAAACCAGAAAACAAACCAAAAAAACCCGAAGCAAAACAAAAAAAATCCCACCCCACATCTTGGAATTACATGCATGGGCACGTAAGAATACATGGCCGGTTAAGAACTGAAGTTGGACTGGAAAAATTAAGAAATCCATTTTCTTCCAAGTCCAGCAATAGCTCATTTTTTCAGTTATAAAATCAACTGTTCCCAGTGCAACAAAGGTAACTGACTTGAAGTTTTCAAAGCAGAAATCTGAAGGTGATCTTGGAATTCTTTCTGCTGTTATTGTAAAAAGTGATTTAATTATAATAATGTTTTGTAATTGACCTGATTAATTCCCTATTACGATGAATTTAATGATTTCATTAATTTAATTTATTTAATTTACTTAATTTCCTGGTTTAGAAGTTCCTTCTGTAAAATGGACTGAAAGATTTCTAGCAGCTTTTTCTTTCTCTGCAGATACTCACAAAGATTTAGATTGCAGAGGCCAGCACAGAGGGACAGCCCTCCAAGGTGCAAGACATTTACATCAAGATACATATGATAGTCTATCATCTGTGGAAAGTGGTCACAGCATACAAGAAAACAAACTAAGGTATTTTAATTTGTCATATCAAACATGTATCATAACATTTATTGTGTTGGGGTTTTTTTTAATTTTCTGAATGGTGTTGTGATACACATACAATTATTTTAAGCAAGAATATGACTGGAAGTTTTATAAACATACAAAACCATAAGGCATATGTTTCCATTATTATGGTGGGACAGAGCATGATAAATGTTCATATTCTTTTGAAAGAAAAAACATGAAGAATACTGTTGCCTGCCAAACCAGCTTGCAGATATGTGTGCCTTCTCAGTGAATCACTGGTGGTCAGCAAAGATGATTTTAGCTTACAAAAAATGTAGATATTAAAGGCAACCAGAAATATTTTTGGTAAATTTGGTAAATTCCTATGAAACAATAATATAATCAGTTAATGATGCAAAAGGGGTGAATAACATTCTAGAATCTTGCAGCAAATTATGTATGTACAGATGGCTTGGTTGGTTGGTTTCTATTTAAGGTGATGTTTTAAAGGATAATATTTAAAAGAGAATGCAGGTATCTGTTTAAGTATTGCAAAGATTTTCTACGTGCCTTGTTTTTACTGAGACACTAAAATGCTTTCCTGTTTCACGTATGTTAATGGATATATAAGGAGGGAAGTGATGGAATAATGGAATGTAACTGTTATATTCAGTTCCCTGGACTCCTTGGTATGTTGCAAGTTCCATAAGTGGTTTTGGTTTCTTAATGGATCCTACACCAGTGGATATTTGCTTCTGTGGAGATATATTTCCCTGTATCCTCTTTTTCCTTGTATGTTTTTAGACCATGATTTTACAATGCATTGTGTTCAAAAGTGGAATTGGATTAATTCCTATTAGTCGACCCTGATCTCAGCTTGAGTACGGTGGTACAAATCTTTATCCTCGCCCTATTTAAAAAAAAAAAAAAAAAGTAAGGTTGGTTATTTTAAAGGCAAATATTTTACCTGAATAATTTTACAGATTTGGCAGTGACTAGTGGAAATAGTTGTTCTAGTATGCCATACAATAGGTACAGATATAAAGGGCAGGAAGAAAAGGCTAGAACTGTTGCTAACAGCTTTGCATTGTGGAACTGCAGATTTAGAGGAGACAAAAGAGTGCTTATACGGTGAGTGCTTGCCTGTCATCTAGGTGGAATAACTGAACTATCATCCATATTTAGAAGCTAACCACATGAATTGTTTTTCTAAAATACTGGTGCAATTACATGTTTAGCTATTGGTTTGTTGTTTTGGTTTTTTTTTTGTGGTGGAGAATAAGCAGTGTGGAACTGGAGATACTGGTGACCGAAAGATTATAGCCAGCAGACTGTCATCCTCTATTAGAGCACTCTCTACAATAGATTCATAAATACTCATGGAGAAGAACATTTTGCCTAGTTGGGTTACAGTTAGCTCTGCTTCCTCTGTATGGGAGGGGAGACTGAGAGAAACTCTAGAGAGCAGTTTAGTGTACCTGCTGCTCTTAATCACCAGTCTTGATACTCAAATCGAAGGCTTTGGTGAGATGATCAGCTTAATCTGGTCCAAGACTATGCCAAGAAAGCTAGACTGGAAGAACATCAGCTATTGGTTAGGGTAAGAAGATTAAAATAATGTCTGAACAAAAAAGTAATTTATAGTTGTTGTAGTTTAGCCCTGCTCGGGACCAAGTCTTTCGCTCCCTCCCCCCACTCTCTGAGGGAATGGGAGAGAGGTAATATAACAAAAAGGCTCAAGGTTTGAGATAAGGACAAGGGGAGATCATTCAAGTTACTGTTATGGGCAAAATAGACTCGACTTGGGAAAAACTATTTATTTATTATTAAAACCAAAGCAGGCTAATGACGTAAATGTCTCCTTTTGGGTGGGGGGGAAGCTTTAAAAGCTTCTATCCAACAGGTCTTAGTGATACGAGGTTTTGTGACTAACTGTATCAGCAGATGGTTAAATGTAGTGTGTTTCACAGCTCAACATATACTACTATTTTTGGGACTGATTGACAGTGTTGACCCACAAGGCTTTATCCGTCTGTCCTGTTCGTACCCTTGGACATATGTCTACATAGTTCAGCTATTGGGTCGTGACTTTCTGAAAGCTTAAGAAAGAAAGGGAAACAAGTCTTGACATGATTTGGGTGTTGTAAGTAATTGCATCTGGAGAATGGGAAAGGCATTTGATTCCATTTTTGAAACTAATACATTTACCTAGGCAGACTACCACATTTTCTGGAAGTTTTCCAGAAGGAAATCAGTTGGTTTTTTTCTTTGTTTTGAACAAGCAACAATGCTGTGGAAAAAAAAAAGATAAGGGAGAGATAATTGCTGTCTTTCTGCTTCCCTGAGTGTGGAAGATGATGATGCATAATAAGGTGGAAGGGGCAAGGACTGAAGTAGAAATAATTATATTACTTCCCTGCCATCACCTTCTGTGAAATGGAGTTGAATGCTCAGAAGGGAGTCCAGTCAGCCTCTAAGAACATCACTCAGCAGTGGTCTCTGAGCAGAGAGAGCTTTCTGTGTTGATATAATAACTTCTCTTCCCTTCTGCTTGCAAAGGCAAACTAGGGAGAAGAAAAAAAAAAAGCACGCTCTCTCTCTTTACTGTTAATTTTGGCTTTTATATCAGCTGTTGCAGACTGTCTTATTTTTCATTCGTGGTGTGCTCTATCTATAGTAACTCAGCAAAGACACAGTCTGTGAGCAGCTGACACTAAAAAAAAGTACGTTTTCTTGATGAGAGATGGAACAGACTTTTGGGAAATTCAGCAAGAATATATGGAGTATCAGGCACTTGGCTTGTGTTTAAGCCATGCCTAACTGCAGTGGTACCAGAAAAAATAGCTGAAACACAGTAGAAAAGATAATAAAAGCTATTACTTTATTAAGTTATGTATTTTCTGAGGGGATAACATGTTGTAGATGCACTTAAGTTACTTTTTCCATGTACAGTAAAAAAAGCAGAGTTCTAGTGCATATAGCTTAAACACAAAGTTACCAGGAAATAAGAGTCTGCAAAATCAATCTCATGGATTCAGTTAGCTGGTAGACTGTATATATACAAGGTGCTACAGCATCTTTTTGGCTGTTGTGATCCTTGGCCTGTTTGCATTTACTAGCAAATCCTTGCAGGGTATTTACAGAGAAAGTACAAGTGCTTCCTTAGGGTGAGAGCTGTCAGTCATGGCAATATTCAAGAGCTCTTTCTCTGTGTTTGAAGCACATGTCCAGTCATTAGGGTAATATCTGGGCTGACGTGTTTTTCAGCAGACATCTGAGCCTCTGAGCAGGTTAAGCTAAACTAAAAGAAATTAACCTAACCTGACTATGGAATTCCTTTATTTGCCTCTTTGTTCTAGATAATTTTATTGAATTTAAATGAAGCTTTGTGTTACTAAATTCAGGGTCACCACTGAATTACAAGATAATATTTTTAAATTCAAAGGGTTTTTTTTAATCACATAATAGATATTTTCAAAGATTATGACCAGAAAGATTCTGATAATTTTAAAGCTTAATTAGAGATGTGTATTTATTCAAAATAACTGCATTAGTACTGTAAAAATATATAAGAAAAATCTGAGAAGTTAGGGAAGTAGATTAGACTATTTGTTTTGAATGGCTGTATCAAACACCAAATTTAACTGTCCTCTAAATATTTAAGTGCTAATGTTTATAAAATGTCTTCATTGATCTGTTATTTACACTGATATTTATTTGTCAGTTCTTTGGTTATATACATAAATGGTGTTTATGGCAGTTGACTCTAGATGTAGACTGACAGCTAATTAGGTGTAACTGATTAACGTTTTCCATAAATCATAAATTAACTAACTCATAATTTAAAAGATGTGGTATGTGACTAAGTGTCTTCTTATTAGAGCAATACATTTTCTTGCAGAGTCTTAAAAAAAAAAAAAAAAGAGAAGGAGAAAATACTATTTAAAAAGAAAAATCTGAGTTTTGCTCCAATAAATGTAATTAGTGAATAAATGACTGATTTTTAAAAATTCAGCAATCAACTGTTTTAGTATATACTTAATTCTGTCTGTGTATAGTAACCATACAATAAATCAATTGGTTCATTCTGTATGCATTATTAGTATCCAGTGCTGCATGCTACTACTTGCAAGAATAAGGATTCCATGGTTAATCTCTTTGGTACCATTCAGGTATGAGTGAAAACAAAGTGCCTTATAATTTAACAGTATATAAATTATGGAGAAGGACACAATGAACGAGTACTTCATATAATTATATTCTGCTGCTTAACGAAAAAAAAATGCATATGATTCTGAGTACTCGTATCATTTTACTGAAGGGTGTAATTCTTCTCATGCGTGCTTCTTGTGTGTCATCATACTCAGGAAGTAACACACACATCTATCTTATTAGCAGTATGGTATGGCATAATTACCTTAAGCTACAATGATTTTAATTAGAACTGCAAATAAATGAATAAAGTACATACAATATTACATGAAATGTTGAAGTTGATAAAAAGCTTAAAATGAAAACTATATGTTCAATTTACAGTCAAGCTACATTAGCATAAAAATGAATAAATCTATGTAAGTAATTTACATGCAACTTGAAACACACAAATACTAAAATAGTACAATCAATGCTTGTATTCTCAATAAGTTTGTAGTGTTTCTTCTAGAGACATTTCACCTAATTGGAAAATTAAAATTGAAAATACTCCTCATGACTGAAACCAATTCATTAATCTAGATCTCAGAATAAAGAAAGTGTTTTGTAAAATTACTGTTCTGAACAACTACTATTTGAAACAAATGGACTGTAGTGAAAAAATACACTAAAGAAAAAAAAAAACTATGCATTAAAAAATAATAAGCTCTTGTGTCCATTTTCAAAGGAACTCAGTCACTAACCCTCTGAAAATGTTACCCTCAAAATCTTGTATTAGAAGTTTGCTGTATTTTAAAAACAGCAAATACATTGACAATATTAATGAAAATAATTAGAAAATATTAATGCAGTGGTCCACATTTAATCACCTAAACAAAAAAAAGTACTATGTAAAGGCCTGTCAATCAGAAACTAAACTGAATAGCATTCTTGAGGGACATTTCCAAAATAAGTCAAATTAAACAAAATATTTCTTTTAAACAATGAACAACCAACCCCCCCCCCAAACCCTAAGGAAGTACAGTAACACAGATAACAATTTAGTTTTTTTTTTTAAACAAATATTGACATATTCTGTGATACTTTTCTTCTCTGCAGAGTATAAATAAATCATTGGACAAGGATGGTAAAAGACTTTATTACCTTAAAGAAATATCCATTCTTTAGGCTTATTTATTTTTGCCTATATAGGCCATATGAGTAGATGTCATCATACATCCTTGTGTTCACACAGGAAATGAAGGAAGGATATGCTGCTTACAAAATCATGCTAGACTTATGTAGATTTTACGGGCAAAGTTGGTTTTGAGTATTTGGTTCTACGGTGTTCGGTTTTGACATAGTTTCCTCCAATCTAATGTTCTTGGTGATGGTAACTGCGGAGTGTTAAAAGGAGGTGTTGTCCTGGTTTTGGCAGAGATGGAGTTAATTTTTCCTCTCAGTAGCTGGTATGTTTTGGATTTCGTGTGTGAAGAATGTTGATAAACACCCTGATGATATGAGTTGTGAATGAGACCAAGGACACTGCCCTGCTTTCCAAGTCTCGCTAATTTGCAGATGCAGGAAGCTGGGAGAAAGACAGACAGAATAATTGACCCAAACTGGCGAAAGAGAGTATTCCATGCCATAAACGTCATGCTCAGTATTTAAGTGGGGTCAGGCCAGGGCGGGTATCTGCCTTCCTGGCATCCATCTTTCCTCCTCATTTTGCTGGCATCGTTCCCTCTACCTTGCTGGCTCCCTTTTTGCTCCTTTGCTTGCCGCTCAGTTTTGTTTCCGTGATCGCTGCTCGGGACGGGCTATATCGGTCATTGGGACATCGGGTGGTGAGAAAACATATATTGTTCACTTTGTATATTTTAATATCCTTTTATTCTGTTATTATTGTAGTTATTTTGGTGGGGTTTTTTTTGTATTTATTTATTGTAGTTATTTTTGTTATTTTAGTAAATTGTCTTCATCTCAACCCATGACTTCTCCTTCCTTCCCAATTCTCTCCCCCATCCCAGTGGGGAGGGGGAGGGGGAGTGAGAAACTGTGTGGTAATTCGGGCTAAACCATCACAGGACTTCATGATCTGCAACTACTAGCAATGTTGATTTTAGTGTAATAGTCATTAAACTGATAGAATTAAACTAAACTAATCTGGTATGACAGCAACGTATAGATTTTTTTTTTTTCCTAACAGATGAAAACTGAAAAGAAATCTTAAATGTCATAGTATTAGAAGTTTCTTAATGCTTGAAACATCCTGAGAGTTAAATGGCCTCTTAAAAACATAGTCAATCTTCTCTGTTTTTAAATACAGAGAAGTAAACATTTGCTAAGGTCTAAATTCTTTTGAAGCGGTCACTTTACAGCCATTTGTCCAGTAATCTGTTTAATTATTCATGCCCTTATAACAGAAAAATCGTTAGGCATAAAATTATTTCTAAACCATGAAGATTTCCACCTCCACCTCTTGGCTACTGGTCAGGAACTCCTGAAACTAAAACCATATTTCCACTACATAGCCATAGCTGTCTACGCAGATAATGTTTGTCTTCTATGTGATTATTCAATGACCAATTGTTCCTCAAAGTTATATTACACAGTAGCTAAGCGTAACCAGTCTTCCATGATGTGTTAGTATTTCCTTTCATGTTTTCTGCTGAAAACAAAAAAGGCCC
Source organism: Tetrax tetrax (assembly GCA_009806455.1). Lineage (NCBI taxonomy): Eukaryota > Metazoa > Chordata > Aves > Otidiformes > Otididae > Tetrax > Tetrax tetrax. Next base: position 104,388 of record WHYT01014539.1, read on the forward strand.
AAAAGAAAGAAAAGGAGAAGGCAGGCTAACAAAAAATGTAGGTCACATGTAAATCTTTTGGCTATGACTGTCCACTGATTCCCAGCCTTTCAGAACTGTCATATTACTTTTGAAATATAAAAACAAGTTGACATTGTAATTAGTGGGGGGTTTTTTTGCATGTAATTATTATTCTGAGACTGTTCTCTAAAATTAAGCCACATGTTACATGGTTGCAGTCCCTCTGTCATTGTTTTAGAGGGCTCCAGTTGTATCCCTGTGCTTTACTTTCCGTAGCTTATATTATGCTTTTTCACACATTTAAAGAAGGGGACTACTAGTTCTCAGGGCAGCAGCTTAATTTTTTTCTGGAAAGCTGTGAGGAGCATCTCATGGTATGATGTTTCATACAAGTGTGTATTCTTTAAGTGGTTAAGCTGTCCCAGTCAATGAAGTACTGCATTTTCAGAAATATTGTACTTACTGGTGTCTGAGATATTTTGTGGTTTTGGTTTGGTGTTGGGGTTTTTTTTCTTGGTTTTTTTTGTTTTTTTTTTTGTTTGGTTATCTTTTTTGTTTGTTTGTTTGTTTGGTTTGTTTGTTTGTTTTTGTGAGGGCAGGCTGCTGCCTTGAAGGAAATACTCTTCAGGCAGAGAGCTGAGTAGAATTCAGTTTGGCTAAACATAGGTGTCCAGTGCCATTTGAAATTTCCCTGTAACTCCTTCAGGATAGAACTACTGGATTAAAAATCCTATCAAATACTTAGTCTCCTATTCCTCCCCAAACCCTATATTGATGAGAAAAAATAGTCTAGATAAAACAATTATAACTAATTGAGCTATATCAAATCTATTTTTAAGATAATGACTGAGCCTGGATGTAGAAATTGCAGCTGAAATATGTGAGTCTTCACAAGTACATAGAAGGAGAAAATGAGTTTCTCATGATATCTTCTAATTTGCATAAATAGCAAACTATACAGATCTGTAAGATGGAAACCAACATTATTTTCTTATTTTTTATAATATCTAGTATGTCAATCTTTATCTGGCATCTGTGTGCTGCTTAATATGAGTAACGCTTTTACAATATGTGGTTATTTACTACAGCACAAATTACTGGTTTCTAATTTTTGTTTTAAATGCAAGTAAAAAATATGGAGTAAACATTATTTTTTTTTAATTTTAATGGGAAGGTAGCTAAAGCAACTTTTCCTTAGTTGTTGAAAAAGTATAATAAAGGACTATTAGCAGAATTTTTTAACTAAATGGCTGTGTTAAGACTTAATATTAGCAAAAGCTGTTGTTCATCTCAGCTGAAACTCATCTACTTGCATTCTTTCTCTGAGCTGGTATTGTAGTATTAGACACTCATCACTGCATTTTCTGAAAGCACCATCTATATGAAAGTCCCCTCAGAGTAGAAAAACATAAGAGACATCTGATGTCCACAATAGTTCAAAAGAAGAGAATGTGAATCTTGGTTAAGTAGCTGCTGCAACTATTTCTTCTTTGATTTGCTGTTCTAAAAAAGCTGTTTTATTTTTTTTTCCTCTAGATAACAGTTTAATTCATGTAATACTTCTGTCTTCTAAAGGCAAGATAAAATGGCTGTTCACATCAAATGCCCACTAACTGAGTGACTTCTTTGAATCTGAACTATTTTCACATATGAAAGAGCATTCCTCTAAGCTCTTTGGCTGCTTGGGTATCTGTTTTCTACTTGATTTGTAGAAAGCAGTGTGGGTAGGAAGGCATTCTTCTTTAGGTGCTGTTTGGTTTAGTTTTATAAATCAGTCATTTAAAACTGTAAATAAATGATGTTATTTATTTATTTCATTACAGTAAGACAGGTATTTTCAATAAGAGAAAAGTTTTCTAATAGTGGCTTACAGACTTATGTAAAATTAAGCCCTTTTGAATAGCATTGTAGTGCTGAGAGTTCATTCCGTTGTTCCCCAGGCTTAATTCTCATCTGTCACTCAAACTAACATGCTCACTGATGATCCTTACTGCTCTGCTGCCCTTTCTGAGTTCAGTTCTACCCTCTTGCTTTTCACAGATATGGGTTTTTTCCTTCAGATCTTCTGTGGCCTAGAACTATTGCTGTTGAATGGAATAAAAGTAGTTCTTTCAAAATCTATTTAAAAATTCTTCAGAAGCATTTTTTTTTTTTTTTTAAGAATGTTGTGGTAGCTTTCTACCGCAGGAAAAGTATAGACAAAGTTTATAATTAGAACTGGAGAGTACTAAATCTCATAAATGTAGCAAGTTTGAAGATATTTTTATGGGTTTTGTTATGTGCCTCTACTTTATATTTATAACTGTCAATTTTACAATTGTTCCCAGTTTTAATTCTTATATGTTAAAAAAATTTGAGTGAAGAACATGGAAAAGAAGATAAATTAGCAGTTAGCACTATGTAGAGGAAACATTGTACTTCAAAGACACTGAGAAAAAAGAGAAAACTAACATTTAGGGAATTGAGAATTCTTTCAGAAAAAACAATGAATTACATATAAACCTGTTTTGTTTCCTACTTCTCTTCTTAACAGGTTTACTTTGGCAAGGCAAATGGCAGTTTAGAGCAAATGATCCTGAGCTGATATGACATGTTGATGTAAATTTTCTTTTCTAGAATAATCCCAAATACATTTTTGTAGGTTGTTTTTTTGTTTTTTTGTTTTTTTTAACTCCAATGCTTTAATTCACATCATGAAGGTATCAGTAGGACCTGTTTAAAAGTTTTCTGTAAAATTATGTAGTCTGCAGCTATGAATCTGATCTTTGTGGCACAACTGAAAGCAAATAATCATCATACTTAGTTGAGTTTTTATAAATATGGAATGCAGAATTAAGGCCTTACGTAACTGAAGATGAGACAGTGCAGCCAGCAAGGGGTGAGCAGTCAGGCATGATTACACAGGAAGGCAGGGGCCTCGCTAGCCCGCGCCCCAACCCACTATCCTTCAGCAAGCCTGGGAATAGCAGCAAAGGTCAAACAATAGTGCAGATGACCAGACAAGTTCGTGGTGATGAAACAGGTCCAAGGTCAAACTGGTAAGTCAGCTCTTACAGGTCAAGATCAGGTCTAGTGATAGCAACCAGGGTAAGACACAGCACAATGACCACCAGGCAGGACCATAACAATGAAGCAGGGTCATGCTTAAGCCAGGAAATCAGTCCAAGAGTGAGGGTCTAGATCAATGCGTACATAGGCAGAGCTGTGCTTGAGCTAGAGATGCTACTCCTGTAACGTAGCCTCAGGCAGAGACTGGAGGTCCAGGGCTGAATTTGAATGGAGCTGTGGAACTCATGGATTCCTGAGGAGGACCCAGGTGAGGTTGGTCTGATTAAGTCTATTCACTCAGAGGCCTGACAGAGACATGAAATATTGATTGAAAATTACTTCTGAAAATTTTAAAAAATTATTCAGTTATTGATGATAAATGGAATTGATAAAAATGAATTTTTTATTTCAACAGTTTGTCCAAATTATTTAAAATTTAAAAAAATAATGTAGAGCTTTATGTCTCTGTAAAGACAGGCATTCTGTTGCAGAATTTAAAGGAATTAATCTGAAAAACTGTTCAGCAGCTCTCCTTGAGGTACTCTGAATAACTTGTAGAAATGAGGGTTTATATTTTGGATAATTGGTTTAATACAGCACAATTCTTAAATATGCACATTTTTCATGTCATTCCTTTGTTTTGAACATGACCTGGTATTCCAAACCAGGAATGAGATAATTGTGGAGAAACTTCCAATAGGAGAAGAGGTACAGTGTCTAGTTGTGGCACAAAAGACAGCCAAGTTTGATATCCTGTGATATATATAAATAACCTACAAAACCTAGTTATAAAATAGGTTATGTATTGAAATAAAATGTAAATATCTTTGTCACAGGGCAGATGTCTGTCTATCTATCCCTCTCTGCCATGCTGTTTTGCTCCTTCCAGTAATCAGATGTTATAACTTTTCTTTAAATCTTTTCACAAGTGGCTATTTTGCTTGTGGTTGTTGGAAGTGTTCTGGTGATTGTTTTACATCCTCTTATGACCTGATATTGAGCTTTAATTGACTTCATTATTAATATTAATGATTTTGTATTGTTTGTTATGGTGACAAACTTTCATAATAAATAACAAATCATTCTGACTTCCCCTGATATTCTGTGTAATAACATTATTCATGATTAATTCTTCAGGTGTGAAAGGAATAGAAAAGGCTTTTGGATTTTTATTTTTTTTTTTTTGTCCTAGATTAATTAAGATCTATGCCTTCTTAGCTATTCCTGTTCTCATGTAACTGTATTAACACTTTACTTATATGCAATTATTTAATCTTTCATTCACAAAAGGTTTGCATGCTATAAAGTTTAACATGCTTAGACCTTACTTACGGAAGTAGTTATTGCATAGAATCATAGAATGGTTTGGGTTGGAAGGGACCTTTAAAGATCATCTAGTTCAGCCTCTCTGCAAGGAGCAGGGACATCTTCAACCAGATCGGCACCCTGTCCAACCTGGCCTTGAATGTTTCCAGGGGTGGGGCATTCAGCACCTCTCTGGGCAACCTGTGCCAGTGTTTCACCACCCTTATTATAAAAAACTTATTTGGGTAGCCTTGTCAGCTTCTGGGAACTAGTTTACCTAATTAACACTTCCAGCTGTGTATAAAAGATGTATATTCAATCTCTGTGCAAATATTCACTTAAAACTACTAGAAAAGCTGTTCATTTATAGAAAAGCTAATATAGTAGAGTATCAGTTCTTGTGCAGGGAAATTTCCCTTATCTGTATGACTTGATCTGAAAAAAACAGAATGCAGACATTTCAGGTAGAGGCACAAGAACTCAACAGAAAGAGCTATAATAGGATAAAAGAGAGCTCCCATGGGAAGAGGAGCAAATGTTCATGAAATGTTTCATTAAGCTCCTAGTGCTGTGCCATATTTCATCTTTAAGTTGCTTCCCTGAAAGATACCAACACATTCACATGTGGGACAAACTTCACTGGAATTAATTTACTGTATTTGCATAGCAATTGCTTGGTTAGAAACTCATAGCTTGAGTTTTGATTGGTTTGCAATGAAAGCAGTAAACTACTTATTATAAATTCCCATTACTTTTTTTTTTCCTCATTTCATTAGTTGATTACCTATTTGTATGAATTTCTCCAATGAAATGTCAAGTATTGATGTGGATTATCAGTGCAGACTTTTCTAGCGTATTGTTTATGGACTAACAATCATTGATATATGACTAAAAAGATTCACTGAACAAATCACCCTCCAGAAAACTCATAGTTACTATAAGTTACTGTGCAGTAGACTCAAATGTAGTCCAAATAGTAAAATCATCTCCCTTGCAAACATTTTCTGACTTGGATATAGGGGTTCAAGATTAGAAAAGCTATATAAGCCTATGATATGGAGAGATGGCAGGCATCTTTTTTTGCTTCATTGTGCAGCAATTGCTCAAAGTGGAGGAAAACACTGATCACAAGTGCAGACGCTACAGATAGAGATTAACTTTGGACTAAAACTCTACCATTTTTTTGCAGTGCAGGAGTCTATTTAATGATTGTTGTGGTTTAACCTCAGTTGGCAACTAAGTACCGCACAGGTGGTTGTTCACCTTCTTTCCCTCCCCCCTAGTGGGACAGGGGACAGAATTGGAAGGGTAGAAGAAAACTCATGGATTGAGATAAGAGCAGTTTAATCATTGAAATAAAAATAAAAGAAGATAATAATATTAAATTGTAATGGAAAGGAAAACAAAAAAAAAAAAAAAAAAAAAAAAAAAGGGGAAAAAAAAAAACCTAACAAACCAAAGAAAAACAAGTGATTACATGATTCACCACCAGCTAACGATGCCCAGCTAGTCCTCAAGGAGCAATCATGGAGCTGAATAGAGTGTGATCCTGAGCAGCAATCTCAGAACAACACTTTCTGGGAATTTGCCCACCAGCCAGCCCCAACTTATATACTGACAGTGATGTCTATGGTATGGAATGCTTCCTTTGGCCACTTTGGCTGTACTGGCTGTACCCCTCTCAGCTTCTTGTACCTGCACGTTAGTGAAACCTGGAAAGCTGAAATAAGTCCTTTATCTCTTAGCGACAACTAATAACATCAGTGTACAATCAATATTCTTCACATACCAAATGCCATACTAAATCCAAAACACAGCAGCTACTGGGAAGAAAGTTAACTCAATCCCAGACGAAACCAGGATAAACATGACTTAAGTATGGGCTGATTAGATCTAATTTACAGCAGGTAATATACATGCTGTCCTGGTTCTGTCATGAATAGAGTTAACTTTCACCTGAGCTGGAAAGGAACTGGAGCTGGTGGCCCCTGTGGCTGGGGGACACAGCTGGGATAGGTTACTAATTAGCCAACAGCTGGGGCAGGTTACCCAAATTGGCTAAAAGGCTGTTCCATCCCATGGGGCACCATGCTCAGTGTGTCAGTGAGGAGGGTGCTGAGGGGAGGTTCCTGCTACTTGGGAGGGAGCTGGGCATCAGGATCCGCTGTGAGGAATGGTACTGTAAATTACGTGCTTAAATGTTTTCTGTTACTGGGTTTTGTTTGTTTGTTTTCCATCTCTGTTTTATTTTGTTCTGTTGTTCCTTTAAACTTTTTTTTTTTTTTTAATCTCAACCCATGAGTTTCACTGTCTTTTCTTCACCAGTTCTCCTCTCTGTCCCACTGGAGGGTGGAGGGGAGCAAGTGAGAGACTGGGTAGCTTGATCCTGAGCAGGGCTAAAATAGGACACATGCTCTCACATAAAATTTTCCAATGCTTTAAGCTAAAGAAGGTTAGCTAGTATTAGAGCTTCCTTTCTTATTCCTTTTCCTTACTTGTTGCAAATCAAGCTGGACAGAAGGAGAAAATAGGAACAGCAGTAGATCTTTAAAGCAAATCCTGTTGATGTGATTATAGCTAAGATGGACATGTACTGCCTACACTTCTTCCTAGTGTTTTACTAAACTCCTACTTATTGCACAGCTTTTTAATGTTATACTGATTTTTTTTTTTATTGTTACTGTATAATTGAGGCCTGTGAAATGAGTTAAATTGAATTATAGCTTTACAGTACAATAATCCTTAATGGGATACCGTTTTTATATTTCCGTCCCACTTACACTTTTCAATAAGAATAGTGTTCCCTTCTAATAAGTGCATGAGTTAACATGAAAGCTAGTGATACAAAGCACCTTGTTTTCAGCTGGAAACTATTTCAGTGCAGTCAGCTTCAGATGATCTCCTGGCAGGTGCTATAATAACGACAAGTTTATTGTAGCCCAGGTGTACGTTGCATTTCTAATATTGCTTTGGCCTTATGTGCAAGGCTGTGGTAGCAGCTTCTGATGCACCAACAGTTAGAGATATTCCAAAAGAACTTGTGCTGCTGCAGTCTAAATGAGTAACAAATGTGTAGATCCTTTAAAAGCTGCAAATAACTTGTAAACTTACTATATCCTTCCAATGCATATTAAATTGTGCATGTTGCAGAAGTTACAGCATTAGAAGCTTAGTACTTGAAAGTAATCTTTTTGGTTTTCTAAAGAACACAGAAGCTGTTCTTCATCTTTATTTATCCTTTCCTATCCTCCTTCTGAACTACAAAATAAAGCAGAATAAAATTGGAAATTACTATCAGCATCCTTATCCCATATTCTTACAAGAATGACCATTATCAGAACTTCCTGAGAAGCGTATTTAAAGGAAGCAAAACAAAACAACAAATAGAAAAAAAAAATAAAAAAATCACAGTTTTGTGGTAGTACCCAAGTACAACTCTGCTTGATCCATCCATTAGAGCTTGATTTAACCACAAGATGTTAGCATGACTGTTGCTAGTGGGGAGTGGAAATTGCCAATTAAAATAATGTCATAACACATCATGATACAGTGTAATTATTTCACTTTTCTTCCATAGTTTATTTCTATTTATATTCAAAGCTGACAAAATCAACATTAAAAAATGAATAGTTAGAAATCAATGCAGATGTTCAGGACTACCTACTGCAAACAAATAAGCATTCAGAGGATGTCATTATTTGTCTGTATGTGGCCGCGCTGCAACTGCTCTATCATTAACTGCCTTACAACAAAGTCTGTAGTGAGATTTAATGTTACAATAAGTGCCTTGAAAATGCAAGTTGTCATTGAAAGGCTAGACCAGTTTTAATGTATTTGGGCAGCATAAGTGAGGGGGAAAACATCTATTAAATAGAATGTCAGTGTAACACTTGTTTTCTATTAAAAATCCTTAGCTTTTGATAAACCAAACTGAACAGCCCTCATGTTTATCTAGCCTGTGCATTCCTTCGCATGTAACTGTCTTCTGTTGGTAAATTGACTGAACAAGATTGGTTATTTTGATGCTAGGAGATGTGGAGGCATGCTAAGTTTAATGCACAGTGCATCAAAACTTGACCTGGGCTGCTTGTTCAACTCATTTGTGAATATAGTTGGCGTTCTCGTTATGAAGTTTCTCTTCTAGTTTTCCTGTTCTCTTTGTTCTTGTGAACTGCACTGGTTCAGAGACCACAGTTGGGCATTGTGTTGTAAGTACAGTGAATCAGTATGATTTTCAGGTACTCTTAAGGCATCCGTCTTGTTTGTTTCCAAACTTTTTGGTTTTTTCTACTGTGGGGAATTAGTGCTCTTTTAATTATCATCTATTACTCCCTTATTTTCTGACTTAATGTTTGTGTGAAGTACTCCTAATCTGTTATTATTGCTTATATTCTTTGTTTCAAAAAATTACAGCAATATATTTGCTTGGAACAAAATATGTTCCTTGTACATAGTTCAATTAGCAGTACAGATCATTCTCAGCAATATCTGGTGGTCTTCGCTACTCAGAATTTCTGTAAACTGCATGTCATCTGGAGGCTTTATCTAGTATTGAGAAACTATTTTCTGACAGGTAACTAATTAATTTTAATAGATCTGCATAGAAATTTAACAATAATTTTGTTGTCTAAACTGACCCAATCTCTGTGTCAGCTGGAAGTGAACAGGTGAAAAGCTACTCTTTGTCTGTGCTGAGTTTTGATGTGGCATAAGAAGTATATTCTAATAAGGAGAAATGTATCAAACTGCCTACTTTTCTGTACTGCTCAGCAGTCTGATCAAGACCAATGACTTTCTAGAAGTGTTTTAAACCAGTTAAATGATTTTGTCTGCCTGTGTACGTTATGCCTCAGAAATTGAGAATACTCTTGACCCTACTTAATTTCCATTAAGGCAGAGAAAGCTGCCTTTTCTCTGTTCCTTCTGAATCAACACTGACAACCAACTCTCCATCTGACCTTGAGGTTAATTACCCTCATAATTCCGAAGGTTATTTATTACCTAGTATTTCCAATCTAGTTAACAGCTGCAGGATGGGGTGGACTAATTACTAGTATCACTTGACTGATTTACCTTACAAGAAGAAAAGTTAATAGATGTGAAAAGGAAAAAGGCTGAGCCTGCAAATGTGCAGCCTGAGAGAGGAGGGCAGGGGAAGACAAGCCTCTTCACACTTCGTTTGCATCATGTGCACTCAGCTGTGCATATCAGAGAGAACATTTTTCTCCTCAAATAAAAGAGCACTATTCCAAAAGTCCAAGATAATTAAGTAGTAATGTGTGGATGTAGAGATATCACTGAAGTATAATATAAATACACTGCAACTTTACTTAGTAGACAGGCTGCCTCTTTCCTCTGTAGATTGTACCTATAGAACTTTACTGTATACTTTTATTTTGCTACTTAACCCTTACTGCACAAGGCAGTATCTTTTAAATTACTTAGATTCTTGCAAAAGTGGTAAGTCTATGCTAATAATTTCAACCTGTGCTTAACAGCCATGAATGGAATTAGCATTTTTCAGCTTGAACTAGTATTCTTCACAGGTGTGGTGAAATGGTTGAATAATAAAACCTCGTTATAATTGGCCTGTGTAACTGTACAACTTTTGTGTGGGGGCAACCAATTGCCTAACAGATTCTTATTTCAAAGATTTGTTGGAGTTCTATTAATGATGCTTATTTGATCAAATGTAAGTTTTTGTTGGGGTGGCTTTTTTTTTGTGGCAGGTGTTGGTGTGATTTGTTTATGTTTTGGGTTTTGTTTTGTTTCAGTGGTTTTTTTTTCTTTCTTTCTCTCTTCCCTTGTAGAGCTTTATTCCAGGCCTCGAGAGGTGTAAATGGTTCCAGGTTATAACTTCTCTAGAGCAGTATGCAAAGACTTGGTGACAGTGCTAGCTTTGTGAGTCACAAAGATATGCTTTAACTAAGGAAAGTCAAAGGTTTCCCTCTTTTTCCTCTCTCAGTAGTTTGGGTGTTTGAGGGGGGTGGTTTTTGTTTTTATTTCTTTTTTTCTTCTCTCCTCTTGCCATTTGATGTAAAAGACCTTGTAATCCTGACTTATGAACCACTATAAATGGGAAATATATTCTTTTACCACTTCTTTTATACCCTGTTCATAACATAAGGAGCAGGGATCACATCTTCTGAAGCCAGTATACTCTCAGCATTAATGGAACCCCCTGTAGTCCACAGGGTATACTGCGAGCCAGTCAGACAGTCTGCTGTACTTGAGTGTATCTGAATGGCTTCAGAATGCCTGGATAGATGGGGATTCTTTCACAACTGCGGTTTAATATTTTGTTACAGTGGGGAAAATCAGCATATGGAGATACTGCCATGTGTTTTGCTGTAGTTACTGTCTAGTGTCTGCTTATTTTTCCCTGTATACTGAATCAACTATATGTATGCTGTGTTTTAACTTTACAGTCAAATCACCATTGGGTCTGGGGACTCTTCACCATAAACATTGTGTTATTTTATCAAGTAACAGCCCAAGTAAAGAGTGGCAAGGTAGTTGGAAATCAATGAGAAAAAGATAGGACAGAAATGTGTTTTTCTACCCTTATTTTCAATTGTAATGAAAGTATTATCACAATTTAAAAAAAAAATAAATTCAACTTGTTATACTTGATTTTAACATTCACATTCTAGCAGAGAAACAAAGTTGTTTGAAATAGGAATATCTGATTTTCTTAGATTGTTGTTTTTATTTGCCTTTTGGAAAAAGTAGAATGGAGTTTAAAATAGAGATAAATAATGGAAAAATATATTAGATTATTGTTTTTAACCTGTTCATCCCCTGTAACAAATATTGATCTAGCTCATGGTGTCATGTCATTAATCAGATGAGTAAAATAAATCTTCCATGTTGAGGACTAAATAGATCGTAGCTAAATATTTTCCTCCGTTATTTTGCATAGCTTGTTTGGATTTAATATTGACAAAGCAAAACCACTTGTGAATCCACTCAGTGAAAACAGTACTTACTGAACAGCTTATATTGAGTAGGAGCATGACAGTGTGCAACCTTGGATCAGCTCTTTTCCTGCTAAGTGTGAGTTATCCTTATGCTAATTAACAGGATAAGTTTTCTTAATTTTATATTAAGAATAACTTCTACAGACCTAATATTTTCTAGTAGATAGAGGATACCATATACAGAGGAAACGGATTATTGTTCTAGCTGTCTTTCATCTAGTTGTCCATGAAGATAGTTTTATTTATTTTTTTTTTCATACTTTGCTGCTCTAAGTGCTTTTCCCCCCCCACCTCACTCTTTCTCCAGGAAAAATAAAGATCAAGCTAATGGAAGTGATTTTGCAAAAGCAAGATGGGCCAGGGCTATTCAGAAGGTAAGAGCTGCTCTTAAAACTACTGATGTATTAGTGTAACTTGAAGAATTTTCTTAGATGGAGGGAGAATTTAGTGTAAGGTTTCTAGTTCATGTAAACTGCTGTTCAGTTACAGAAGGATTTGATGATGTGACTGCTGAATTTCCGATAGTAGACACAGTTCCTTCTGTTCTTAAATCTGTGTGGTTCTCTCACCTCATGATTTTTTTTTCTTCTGAAACAGAAAGAGGACAAGATTCTGAAACTTTCTTTAGATGCATGAGAAATGATTGTAGTTTGACCATTTTTTCTGTGTTGCACACTAATCCAGAAACCATAACTTCAGACAGCTATTTCTGAATAATTTTTGATATTGAAAAGCATCTGTACTTCAATAATATTTAACTAGAATGGTTTTAAGAACATTGTTTTAATATTTTTTCCTAGAAAAATCTTCTAAGTTATACTGATGATACCACTGCCTACAGAGGCATTTTTAAAAATTAAATGTGATAATTAAGGGACAGTATTGTGGTCGCTTGCTCTGTTTATGTGGTCAATAATGGTACTAAGTATTTTCTTTCTCACTGTTGCTCCTACCTGTACAAACCATTGCCTCACATAAACATTTGGGAATTCAGACATTGTCAGTTTTTGCCCAGGTTGCTCAGTAGTACTATCTATTGTCTAAGTTGTGTGCCACTTTTGGTTAAAGGAAAGGAACTAATAATCCAACTCCTAAAATCCCATTTTTTTTTTGCATTAAACTGTTCAACTTAAGCTGCTATTAATTTTTGGTGTGCTCAGGTAAGTACAGCTGTGCAGTCTCTCTGTGTGACTCTTTCTTGCAGTGCAGGTATAACTCTTCATAGAACAAAGTTGTTTTCCCCACCGTTGCAGCCTCTATCAGTGTTCTTAGCCTCTCTGAAAGGGCTGTACGTGGCAGGGAGTTTCTACACTTAAAAGGAACTGAATCCAATTGCTGCAGGTTTGGCATCACTGCCTTAAGTGATGTTTTTTCTTTCCCATGAAAAGGAAAAGAGACCAGCGAATATCACTGGTCAGAGCAGGAAAAAGTCATGTGCCTAAGCTGAGGTTACTAGCCAGAGCTTTTCATAAGCTTGTATTATAAATAAGTAAATAAATAATCTGTTTCTGGGAAAAAAAAAAAAGTGTTGAAACCAAAAGTGTATTATTATCTGTTGTCATGGACTGAATGAGGTTTTTTAGGTGTGGTATTGGGTGGAATGTTTTTTGATTAATTTTATTTTTTTTTTCTCTTTTCTGTGATTCTTTTTAAATACCTCAGTTCTTATGAAGCAACCAAGCACTCTTGAAGCAGTGCTTATAAAGTAGCTGTCTCCACTATAGAGTGTTTGAGTGGAAATTATTTTACACTGCTCTTTCAAATCAGTGTTTTAAAAGAAGCTTGAGATAACTTGTCTGACGCTTTGGATCTTAACTCCCGAAGGTCTAGTAAATGTTTTGTGCACTAAAAACTGCTCCTGCTCTCTACATACACAGTGTGTTATACAGGAGAAAACTAGCTTATAGAGGGGACTTGTGTCTTGATTTAGAAAGTAAAAATACAGAAAAAGTATGCCATCAGTTGCCTTCCAGACTTGATTGTACTACAAAACTACTGCTGATAACTTCTGAGAAACACAAAATTTATGCCTTTAGCGTGTACAGTGACCTACCAAAAAACTGACAAATCATGGGCTTACTTTCCTGTTTCATTTGTGTGTAGGCTTTTTTAAAATACCTCTTATTTTCAGGTAGTGTGCTGCACAATGCTACTTCTGTGCTTTCATGGCAAAGCCAAACTTGTTTAGTGGTAAATTCTAGTCTAACTCAATCCAAGATGTGCCTTCATCGCTTGTCTAATTGCCTAGTCAGTGGGATAAATGTATTTCCATGTTCAAAACCAAATAACTAATGTTGTGTGGTCAGTAACTTTACGATTTGATGAATCAGCTGCATTTCATTCAGATATTAAAAGAAGTGTTTGAGTAAAATAATATTAATATTGTGTTTCTTCCCACTACTATTCTTTGAAGTAAGTTTGAGGTCAGCAGTTAGAAGATGGTTCAGTAAACAAGTTAATATGCATGAGTGGGAACCTTGGGTTGTCACTGTACCACTGAACTGTTTTCTGTAGCAAAGCAATCAAAATATTTCACTGGGCTGAAATAAGGACAGATTGCTAAGGAGTTAATCTGGAATCAGGTTGGAGCTGAAAGATGGTGACAAAGTTATTGTATTTCTTTAAAGTGTTCAAAGATCATGTGGATGTGAGGTGTAAGCAAATACCTCATGTGGAACTCTTTCAAAACGAATTGGAAATTTTCTATAAATATTTAGAGGGTCATTTAAATCTTGAGTTACAGTTTCAGTGTAAGCTCTGTGTTAAACTTTGATCTTCATATGCTTCTAATTCTACATTTAGTAGAAATCTGTGATGCTGGAGACTATGAAAACACAGCTCTTGAAAAGGGCTGAGTTGTCTTGCAGAGAGAGATGTGGATATCAAAGGGGAGGAAACCTTAATCTAAAAACTATTTAAATCATTCTAATGCTATAGAACTGAACATTGTATTAGGATTTTTCCATGGAAATGGTAATAAGGGGAAATGGACACCTTTTGTATTTGTAGTTGGATAGCTTGTGCTCTTATATGATGCTGCACCAAGCATGTGCCTAAAGCTAAAGATTTGTCAGAACTCAGTTCTAAACCTATTTTTAATAACTCGGTTCTAAACCTATTCTTAATAAACGGCCTTTTTTAAGTAGCAAAGTTACACGCTAGCGTTTTATTCAACTAAGCTTTTGACTTTGGACCTGTGCACGCGTTAAGAGGTCTTGCACAAAGCCAAATGAAATACATGATCTGATCACTTGTTACATCAGATTTGCAGTTTACTTAGATGTAAAGAATTTATTTTCCTTCTTTTTTTACCTACAAATTAATTTGAATAATATTATTCTCTTGATGAAGTTATTTTGCCTGAAATACACCTATGTCTTTAGTCCTGTATACTTCAGTAGCTTAGGTTGTGAGTTGCCTTGGTCTTTTGTCTTTTTTTTCTTCCTGAAGATAAACAGGTTTTCAGAAGCAGTACACTGGTATCATCCCATCATTGACTTAGTACAATTGATGTGACATTAAGTGCCATTCTTTGCTCAGAAAATCTGAGAGGCGTGAAGGATGAATTCTGCCAATGCCTTATCAAAGTAAGATTTATACTTGCAAGTATTCTTGTCGCTTAAAAAGGGCCATCAACAAAAATAATATGTAGCACAAGAGGATCAGAAAACTAAACAATTTTGATGTGTTTTACAGGAGATATAACATTCACAAAGCCTTATAATGGAGGCGAACAAACACATAAAGCAAAATAAGTAATTTTCCACAGAAAGTAATATCTATATGTAGGTATTTATACTGTATGATTTTGCCTCCACAAGAAGGAAACTGTCCCTGTCCCTAAGGAACTGGAAAAGAAATAATGACCTTTAGTATCAGCGAGAAGGTTTTTAGGCGTTGGAGCAGATTGTAGGTAGGCTATCCATCACTGGAGGACTTTAAAAACAGAGCAGTAACAATGATTTTGGGGGTTGTTTTTTTAACTGTTCTTGGAGGTTTAGGGAAGTGGGGTTAGCTTGGAACAGGGGTGAGTGTACGTGGGGAGGTTTCTCAGGCAGATGGTCTTCAAAATAGACAACTACAAAATACTTGTCCATAAAGGAGATATGAAGTGCTGTTTCTTCAGGTATTCCCTCACAGGTGAAACAAACATGAATTCTTACTGCACTGGGAAACATATAGGTGGCTTACCTTCCAGTAAGAGCATTTGGAATGTATGCTTTTAATATGGAAATAAGAAATTGAATTAGGCAGTTCTGATCAAACATGAGATGACATTCAGTGGTTCACCAGAGGCACTGTAGCTAATGAATATTTACTCAAGTATTGGCCAGATAGGAAAAGTGCCAAACTGTTGTTTTGGAGAATGTTTCCTTTTATGTAATAAATTGCATCAGTGTCTGTTTGAATTAGCAATAGTTTGGCCTTCTTGCAATCATACAAGCTATGGCAATGCTAAGATAAAAGTAGTAGGGAAATCCTTCCCGTATTTGGGAGGGGAAAGGAGTTAAGCATTTGAAGGAAAACTGCATGTCAGGCATTACTAGCTTTTAAAAAGACAATGCAGGACTAGACAGGGTCCTTTAATTGCTGCTCTGCTTACTGATTAAAAACAAAATCCAAACCAGAATTCTTTTACAGTAATCCAGTCCTAGTATCTGTTTTTCAGTTTCATGTTCACTGTACTGCTAGGAACAGTGAACACGCGAGGCTTTGTTTGCTTTATTTCTCTAACATTTGAAATGAGTGCTATGAAGTACTGGGAGTAATTATGAAAAAATGCATTTAGATTTTTTTTTTTTTTTCTTTTAACTCAAAGTCAGCCTTGTGCACAATCAAATGGATTTTCCCCTTTCCTCCCTCCCACCCCAGTTGTGTATGTCACTTTGATTATATCTTTATCTACTAATCCTATGTGTAGTAGAAGCTGTTTTGCTGCTGAAATATAATCACTTGAATAAATAATAGTCACCTCTCTGAGATGGAGATGCAGAGCATAATAATGGATTCCTAAGGCTAACATTAAGCAGGAGACTACTCATGTGAGTTACCCCTTGTATCATTCCACAGCTGTGTTTAGTGATAATAGTGAGTACTGGAAACAAAAGACGGTGAGATAGTGGCACTTATATTGACTGGTCTTATAACCTGGAGATCAACAGTGATAGTGAATCAAATTTGCCTGGACAAATCTTGCCTAAATGACTTATTTCTTAGTTTCCCAAATGAGAATAGCACACTTGTATGTCACAGTTTATGCCATTAAATAAAATATTGCTGTCTCTTCCAATGTTAAAAAAGGTTATATTGAATTAAATGTTTACTGTGGATCGTTCTTATGCTGATTTTTTTGTGATTCATGGTTAACTATATGATGGATGCAGTGGTGATGCTCAGTATGAGCATGCTCACTACCAGAGAGGTTATCAGTAGCTTGGTCTGTCAGCACTATTGATTTACTGTCTTATTCAGAAACAAAACTTGTTAAACTAATACTAAATTAGATATTACACAGTAACAGCAATGGGAATTTAGGACTGGGTAAGCAGAAATCATTCTTTGTCTAGGAGCCATGAGGCTATGAGATTAATGCAAAGCTTCCCTTTAAAAGATTTTAATAGGCCCAAAGAAATTGCAAATTTTTTTAAATCAATCTTTCAGTTGAACAATTTTTTAACCCTGCTTTCCAAGTAATATTTTGTATGTAAGTGTGTCTTGAAGTGGGAATAAACAGATGTTTCCTTTTCATGAAGTGTTAATAATAGATATTTTGTATCCTGATGCAATTCAATAGTAATTATAATGTTCAAGTGACGAAGTGACGATCAGCATATTGAATGGGCTAAATGACTGTCAGCAAACAAGCTGCATTTCTTAAAGTTTTGTGAATTTATTTCAAAGATGAAAACTTAAACAAAAAGTGACAAACTGACAATTTGAAAACCAAGGAAAGTTTACATGCACTTTCTTTTAAATTAAGTGAATTTATTATCAGTGTAAGTTTGTCAACTTCAAGATATTTTAACAATGGTTTAGAAATGTTAATGATGCTATGAGGAAGCTCAAAATACCTGAGGAGTGAAACGACTTTCCAGGATTTCCTGTCTTAATGAATCTTTCTTTTTTTTTTTTTCTTTTTTTTTTTTTTTTCCCCCCCCTTTCCTCTTTTGTTGTTACGTGAAGAAGATTAGTGATTGGTTATATCAAGCAGTTTTACTTCTATGGTGCAAATAAACTTGATCTTGACTATCTTGTGCCTAAACTGTTTGGTTTTACATGAAAAAGGGATAAAGGTCAATTTGGGGAGATTGAACTAACAGTCCTAAGATGACTTCACAGTTGCCCTTGAGGCTTTCAAAAACTGGTGTTTGGAAAGTTTACTTGGACAAAACATGATTCATGAATGACTTCATCCTGACTGCAGCGTGGAATACGTGGTTTTAAGTAGAGATAATGCATCAAAAGTTCAGGTCAGGGAAACAACTCTCATATCACAGGCATGAAGGAAAGTAATAAAAAACGATAAACATAGCTACTAGTTGTATAGAAGCAATTGCAACTTTTATGCTGCCTTGTTGGTAAATTATCTAGCACAGATTAATTATAGTTGGATTATGTTTTAAGACAAAATTTATTCCATCAGCTTGTCTTCCATGTCTCATGGCTTTATGCAGGATACATACCATATAAAAAGATAAAATTGCACTTAACTCATTTTTGACTGAAGAGCTACTTTTCTTTCTTTTATTTCCTATCTTTTAAAGTCAATTTACTAGGATTTTTTTTTTTTCTGGAATTCCTTCCTCTGAAAATTTCTCGGGGGGGGAACGTATCAAAAAGTAAAGAGAATGTTGAAGAAAAGAAAAAAAATGGAGATGTCTTTTATCTGAATGAAGCTACAGTTAAATTATTTGAAGTCTTACTTTAGCTGAAATCTTCATGGCATTGTGAGTTTAGATATTTTATCATTCCCCCCCGTCCCCTCCCTTACATGACTGTGGAAGTTAAAAAATTGCTTTCTTGAGTTAATTGAAGGTATTAAGAAAAACCTTTATGATCTACTGCACCGTTATTTGAGGATTCTGTTAGGCAGGGTTAGAAAAAGAATTATCACTGCTTTCCTCATCAAAAACTGGGATACCATGATTCCCAATAGAATCATAGAATGGTTAAGAGTTGGAAGGGACCTTCAGAGGTCACCTAGTCCAACCCCTGTGCAAGGAGCAGGGACATCCCTGACTAGATCAGGTTGCTCAGAGCCTCATCCAGCCTGGCCTTGAATGTTTCCAGGGATGGGGCATCCACTACATCTCTGGGCATCCTGTTCCAGTGTTCTACAACTCTCATTGTAAAAAATTTTTTCCTAATATCCAATATAGAGGGTAAGAAACCTGAGCTTTCTCTCTTGACTGCCATAAAAGAAAATCAATAAACATGAATCTAACACACTCGCTTCCACAATTAAACTTTAGTTCTCTCCTTTACTTCAGAGTTCAGAACGGGACCATTGTAACATTCTTTCCATTCTTTCTGTTTCATTATCTGTTTTGAGTAACCATGTTAGAGTTTCACAGGTTGTCTTTGGACTCCTATTAAATAATTTATTATGGGTTTTATTTGTAGCCTGTGGCTAAGTCAATATGCTATAGAACTATATGGCTCCTGGAGCATTTTTCTAACTGAATTATAGGCTGTTTTGTGAACATTGGAGACGATGCTTGGAAGGCTGTGAAACCCCACAGGGTTCTTACCAGAGGAAGTTTACAAGTGAGAATGTGCTTCACATAAAGCAGGAAAAATAAGCCAGTTAGTATGAATCAAATGGGCCATCCTTTAAGGTCACCATCCTGTGGCGGCAAAAGCTGGCTTTTGGAATGCAGTAAAGGTACTGAGGATTAACGGTTAGGATAGTGAAGGCAAGAATTCATTAAGTTAGAGAGAGTTGGGGTTGTCTCATGATGGCGAGAAAGGGAAAGAAGTCCCAGGGTGATGAGAAATACTGGGATGACCAGCAATCATATCAGTGGGAGATCTAGGATAGGAAAGAGCTGAGAGCAGGCAGGAATGGAGCACTGATCAACTCAGAATCCTGACAAAGAGAGTGACTAGTCATACAGTGAAAAGCTAATGAATAGTATTGATGGAATCTAAACTTTAGAATTTTTCCCTGAGAGGGCTCAGGAGACCAAATTACCTTGCATGGAGGTTTATGATAAATGATATAACCCTTTTATTTGGCAGTCCCAGCACTGTGAGCAGGATTGTTGCAAGCATTCAACTTCTAGAATCCTTGCAGCATCTGCCTTAGAGTTTCTACTTCATCATTACGAATCTTTCTTGTCATCTGCCCTCCTTGCACATTTTCAAATTAGTGGGGTTAGTTGTTTTAATTCACTACTGAATAAATTTTTATTTTCCAGTTTGGTGGTGTACTCTTTATTGCTGAATCTTTCCATGCTGCTGCCACTCACGGCAAGTCTCAAGGTGACTCTTAATTAGTGCTGTTAGTAGTGCTGTTAATATATACTTGAATTTAAGTATATGACTGAGAGTTGTGTGGAATGAGAATGCTGTAACTCTCCCACTCTAGATCACTTCTGTTCCACTGTGCAAAGAGACTCTGCAAGCATGATAAATGTGACTTGAGTCCAGAGCAACTACTTATTTCTTAATATGCATATCAGAAAGCTAGGATTAGAAAGTTACTAGCCTAATTGTTGACATGTGCATCACCCTGATAAGACTGAGTGTTCCTGTTCTGTTTTCATGTTTCCACTGGTCTGGGAAAGCAGGGAAAGGGGTCCTTCTGCCAATCCTTGAAATGGGCTGATCCCTGCTGATATTGAATTGCCATCCTCAGATTCAGATTCTCTTTACTCCCTCCTCTCCCCTTTTATAGCTTTTCAGTCAGTAATCTACCTCTGAAATCCTTCAGCTGCTAACTTCTTATCACTTTTTTTTTTTTTTTTTTTTTTTTTTTTTTTTTTTTTTTTTTTTTTTTTTTTTCCCCCCCTCCCTTCT
>WHYT01014539.1:144839-169921 GCA_009806455.1 Tetrax tetrax
AGAGAAATTATTATAGAGATTGTTTAAAGTTGCTGAAAAGTCTGAAATGTTAGTATTGTATGAGATTTTGAATGTACACTCAGTATACTGAAAAATATCCCCTGCATATGTGTTATGCTTCAGTGTAAATTAAGTCAGATGAGCTCTCAGGTTATAATGGTCTGAAGAAAACTCCTTATTAAAAACACAGACAAAATTAAGGACAGAGCTGAGATTTGGTCAAATATATGTTGATGCTTTCTAATTTTTAAAGGCAATAAATAGACTCTGATTATTCTCTATACAGTAAACCTTTTGTATATTTGTGGTAATCTGACATAATAGCATGCATATAATAGTCTAACTTAGAAGCTAATATGTCTGGTGCTGACTTAGTAATACAATTATCCCCATATTGTCAGCAAATAACTTTTCCCTCTCCAGAGTTTCCTTTCTTTTTGTAACCTCCATTTAAATAGGAATGGACTATTGAGTCGAATTATCTCTAAATCTTAGCAGCTTTTGAAGTGAGAGAATTGACTAAAATTAAGTTTATGTAGGATAGTGTACATCATGTATACAGCTGTAAAAGGCGGGGGGGGGGTGTGTCTCAGATTCACTATTGCCTTACTTATGCACTACAGTCCTTCTTTTCTTTTCTTTTTCCTCTCCTTTAAAATGTTGAGGAAAGGACTGGAAACATTAAAGAAAAAAGGTTAGTACTTTAAGCCCATAATACTGAAGCTGTGTTCCAAATCACCTGCAGTCTCTTAACTGTTATGTGCATTAATATATTTGACTACACTATACTGAGTTATCGACTACTCTCCAAATGGAGCACATTTTAACTTTAGGAATCTGTTCAATAGCTTTTTATGTTTAAGTATTAATCTATTTGGAAAATATCTTCCTTTTGTTTTTAGTTAGTCAAGGCAATTGCCTTTAAGGACAATTGCTTCAAATAGAATTTTCTTATTTGTAATATAAATACCATACTACACATTGTTTCTAAAGAAATAGTGTTCTAAAAGTCTTCATCAATGTTATTAGTACTTCAGAAAGAATTGATTGGCAACTTCAGCCTCATATTTGCTGTAACAAAACTTCTCAGAAATGCAAATATGATGGATACATACAAAGGCATGGAGAATAGTGTAAAAAAACTAAGAAAAAGTATTTTTTTTTTCAACTTGTGTTTATCTTCAACAGAAATTGAGGCAAAAAGACCTTTAACTCTGGAAAAAAAAAAAAATCCCATTTTTCCGTAGTGGTCATAGCAGTAGGGGAGCAGTGATGACAACTTTTATCTCCAGAATAATTACTCATCCTAGCAAGCTAGGAATTTATATTTTCTTCTCAGCTATTCTGAAGACAATATGCTTCTATGTATTACAAAGTAGTTTAATTGCAAATAACTATTAAGCCACTGAGTTAATTCAGTAATATGCAAAATTCTATATTGGTTTCTGTTTCAGATACTGTATTAAATTGCAATAAGCCAAAGTCAGTTTTAAGCATGTGCTACTTGCATCTGTTGTGATCCTTAAACAATTAAGTTGTATGAGGAAGGAACAGATAAGTCAAATAACAGCTGTGAATGACCAGTCTTGCAGTATGACTGTTAAATATTTAGAATGGATTCCATAGTGTGCTTGACAAGTATATGAGTGAACTCTTCAGGACAGCAGTGGGCCTTGCGGGTTAAAAAATAAGCATTGTAGTCTCTTTAGACTGGAGTTTGAAGCAGCAGTTTGGTGGTTAGTTGTACTGGTAACATTCCCCATAAATAGAAAGGCAACATATTTAATGCCGATTAGAAATATTGATAGCAGGATCCATAAAGAAATATCCCCAGAAAAAATAAGCAAATATAGTGAACGTTCCAACTTATATCGATAGACAATAGGAATAGCTTTCTAACCAAAAGGAGAGAGCACTCCATGCTCTCTTGTGAATGTTGGAAGGGGTGATAGGGTAGGACAAAACTCTGCTAGTGAAAACCTGAGGAACAAAGAGTCATTATCCAAAAGGGAAAGCAGGACTGCTTTCTTGCTGTTGTACCTGACTTTGCCAGGGTCTGCAGGCAGGTCATCTGTGTAGCATGTACAGTATTAAGATGACTGTCACTTTACCTTGAGTGACTCACTGATAACACAGATTAAAAATGTCAGTCTATAAGAATATAAGGAGAATTTAAGAAGAGTATAAAGGAGCAGATAACTGTTCTGAATTAAGTTCTTCTGAATTGGGTCATCCAAGATGATTGTCAGTATAATACTACTGTTATAGTAAACTAATGAGGCAATCTGGAGCGTATGCAGTTACGCTTGTTTAAAGAAGGATAGTGTAGGTTTTGCCCGACAGGCATACTCTGATGGTAAGTACGGTTCTGTCAGGATAACCTCATTCCCAGATGACCATAAGACTAGTAAAGGCCATACTTGAGAAACCTGTAGATGTGAATTCTGGTTATTCTGTTATTGATTCCTTATTTTTCCTGATAGTAAGAGATCGCAGCCTCAGTTTATGCAGCTGCAAAGTGGATTGTTTGTGTTTTGTTTGTAATATGCGATTAATTTCTGTGAAGCATTTTGCATATCACAAATAGATGTGGCTGCTCATAGGCAGTAATGACTACTTTGTAATGCAGAGTGGTGTTGCTACAGAGAAACTTTGGTTAGGTTTTGTTTTCTCCTTCTGTCTTCAACTTGTGAACATAAACTACCGTATGCCTTTTTACAGAGAGAGGCTGCACTTCAGTCTCATCTTCTTCCCTGTACCCTTCCAATACACACACACCCCTTCTAGCTGATTAATAGTGTAAAGGTTAAGCGGGGCTATGGTTCTCCCTGTTTCTTATTGTTTTGAGGGGACAGTCTGTGTCTGCAAAGCTACCTTTGAATGGAGAGGGCTGCTGCTCTACAGCTTAATTTACTGTGCTCCAAATAGAAGGTCAACAGTGATCTAGATAGTCTTTTTAAATACTGAAATTAATTTTTAAGATTATTTAATTTTCTTCTTTATAAAAATAGAGGACTGGATTTGATAAACTGAAAAAAAAAAAGGGGTGGGGGGAGGAATCTATGAGGATCTGGTGTTCAGATATGTAACTAAAATACACTGGTTGTATTATTTAAAAAGCTATCGTTTTTAACCCAACCCACTCCACTGCCCTTTCACCTGACGTGTTAGTTTCAGACTTGAGAATAAGATCCTTTATACTTGATGCTTCCAATGGACAAGTTTTATTTTGACAATGCGTTATCAACAGTATCCTTGAAATCAATCCGAATTACCTGTTCACCATCAAATTGATTGACAAAAATCTGTATTCAGACTTTCTGTGGGTAAAATGTTGAAGTGTTATTCTGTCCTTTCTTTGTGGAAGGAACCCATTAACCATTTCTTTTATTTCTGATCTCACAATCCATAACACTTTCCAGTTTCCTGTTCTATAACTGTCTAGCATAAAGTCTGTACTGTAACATTTCAGCTTGATTTGTTATGCTTAGGATGGGTTAGAATGCATTAATGCATTTGTGTTCAACTTTATCATAAGGTTTATTTAAGCTAATAAACAAGCAAAGTGAAAATAAAAAAGATGGGGTCAGGATGGTTTGTTGGATAAAACCAGAAGATCACTGCATTGATTGACAACTTGCAGCTCATTAAAATAATTGACTTAGTCCTATGTGCTTCTCAAAAGACTGTTCCTTATTTCCTAGAGTTTTAACCTACACAGATTTAAAATGGTAAGAACAACCCTACACAAATCTTTACAAAAATAAATGGATGAGACCTATAATGACTCAAACTTGCTTCCATGTGTAGATGTACAATTTCAGGGAAAAAAAAAAAAGTGTTTGACAGAGCAATGGCAGGCTGTAAACTGATGAACAGATCATATGACTAATATATCTGAGACAGAATGGCACTTACATGAGAGAACGTAAATCTGCTCCATTTAGCAGATCTTTGTGTGTTTGTAACAGTACAACTTTTAATTTACTTTGTCAGAAACTGAGTTTAAATAGAGTACTGAATTTGCAGCTACCTGTAATATTTTCAGTTACCTCTGATAGAAACCATAGGTTAGGCTTTGGATAAAAATGTATATATGGCTGGTTACGAACTCAAGATCCTTCTACAGAGAAGAATTAAACCTTATTTAAAATGAATGGAAATGTTCAAGATTCCAATGATAACTTCATTATTTCTTGATGCTTTGTAGGCTGAGCCAGTAAACAAGCCTTCTAGTTTGTTTATACATTGGTTTGAAGTCTTTTAAATGAGAAGAATGTCCCAGTTATCTGAATGAAATTTATGTAAGAGGGCACTTTAAAAGCTGGGTTGTGTGGGCAGAGGCGGCAGGCAGTCACACTTCAAATCTCGTTCAATAAATGGTTACAAACATTCAGTGTAAGAGCTGAATGGTTAACAAGTGTTTCTACATCTAAAAACATGCCTTTGATATTGAAAAGTGCTTCCTTCCTCTACTGATATGTGGTAACATGGCTGTCTTGGCTCTAGTGAGAGCTTTGTAATATTCTGAGAGATGCCATTTGCATGCCTTGATAATTGTGTGCCATCTAATTGAGCATTCTTTTGTTTCCAAACATTGCTTGCTCTAAATTTAATCTTAATATTCCAACTGTAGGCATAAGCCTGGAAGAAAAAGAAGTCACAGGAAGCTATACTGATGCATGTATGTTAAAAGTGTGATTCATGTTGCACAAATATTTCACCTTTTTAGAAAACAACAGGCAGCAACTTTGGGAAGAGTGAAGAATGTTGTCTCTTCTTGTTCTACTCACTCTCTTGGGCTGCGTCGTGATTTTGTTATAACTGGAAAAGAAATAACTCTGTTTACATCCACTGTTCCAGGATTCCAGAAGCCAACCAGGCTTTTACCAGCTTTGCTTGGACTCTGTTCAACATAGTGCAATTTGCTGCTGCAGTATGAATCGGTAGTTAGTGTTTGTTTATTGACCGTAATGTGAGTATAGTAGTAGGATCAGCGAAGACAAGCTCTGTAATGAAACGCTAGATCTTGAGGTGTGGGAACAGACCATAGTGTTTCATACAGTGCCATGCTGTTTGCAGACAAAGAGGACAGTTTGTACCCTTTATGCCTCTTAAGACACTACAGAGCAAATTTTAACCCTTCATATACCATGTAGCTAAATAAACTTCTTATTCTGCCAAAGAATTTTTTGCTGTTTTAAAAAATGAAATGATCATTTTAAGAAGTACTTCTTCCTTGGATTTTTCTGAGCTATTTGTCTTAGTTTTTATTCTGCAGCTATGAGTCTGGGAGGTGAATGATACATTGTACAAAAAAAAGTATATTTATATGTTTAAAATGCATTGACTACATTTCTATGGAATATGAGCTTTTGTTTTATGGAGTAGAAGCTTCCAGATACCTCATGAAATCTTTTCTTACTCTTCCATATTTTAGATCAAATTGCTTTTCTGTTGTAATGGGACCTGTTTATGTCCCGAGACTTGTAAATCATGTTTGTTTCTTCCTCTTATTTTGTGTAGAATATTTTTTTCCTGTGACCAGAAGAATGTAAAATGTAGTAATGAGATGAGAATGTCCCCTCTGTTGTCATTATGATTTTCTGTTTATTTTATATATATTATTATTATTTTTCTTCTTAAAGAAGAGAAATGAAGAAGGTATGCCCATTTCAAGTCCTGGCTTACCATAACATATCTTAAAGTCTGGTATAAAAAGAAAGTATCTATTTCTCAAACTACAGTCATGTGCATAATTTAGTCTCAAGATAGAACATGGATACAATACTTATTTGCTGCACAGAATCCCGCCTTGCTCCAAAAGATGAACCAAGAGACCTTTCTACTTCTATTTTACTAGCTAGTAACAACTTGTTTCCTTGTTGGTTTTTTGACCACTGCTGTATATCACATGGATTTAAACTGAAATATCATTAGTCTGAAAGAAAGCAGACAGCATTAATACCAAGTATCTCAGTTAAAGTCAGGGAACTAAATTGGACAAAGAAGCCTGCAAGTAAGTTTAAAAAGTATAGCTTATGTTAAAAACACTTGCCTAGAACCTTTCGGCTTAAGTTGTTCAAATATAATTCTATTCAGACAATTATGGGAAAAGTATGAATAAATACTTAACTCCTGTGTGTTTCCATTGTAATCCAGTTAAAACAATGTCAGTGTTACTGAATGATGTTTGTTTGGCAGCCATTGTAATGTCATTCCCTCATTTTTAGACACTTCAAGAAGCCATGTGCAACAGAGTGAGATTTTGCAAGACATACAAAACCTCTTCAGGACTTGGTTTCAAACAAGCAGATATGTGACTTTTTAATGTCAAGTGATGCCACAGCATCAGTAGTTTATATGTCTGTAGTCTCTGTTGATGAAATATTTGCTGATGATCCTGTTGGAGCTACAAATACTTATATGGATCCAATATTGTGTTTTGTGGAGACAGCTTAATATAAATTACACTCCATGGTTTCTGCCTTCTTAAAGAGCCTGGTCTCATCTTACATATATAAGATTTGCAAAGGAATGTTTACAAAGAAATCTGGGAATAGTACAAAAAGGAAAGAGAGTTGTCAGAGCAAAAAGGAACAAGACTTAACTCAGATTGGACAAACAAAGAATCCAAAATTTTCGAATACTTTAAAAAGCACTGTTAAAAAGATTGCCAAGTGTCCATCTGCTCGCAACTTATCAACTGAAGAAGAGGAAAGAAATAGAGAATTTTCACTTTCTCCAACATTCAGCTACAGAGTTGCTATCGCCAATGGACTACAAAAGCACATTTTTGTAACAAACAACAATGAAGATATAGTTCAAGATCTGTCTTCAAATGATAGTTCATATTCTGAGTCATTAGGTGAAGTAAAAAGTAATAGCAGGAAAAACGAATACTTATCACACACAATGCCTGTGAGACGCAACAGAAAAAGCTTGAACAGCCTTGCACCATCTGATGGCAGTTCGGATGGAGAACGCACTTTACACACACTGAAGCTGGGAGCTTTACGAAAACTAAGGAAATGGAAGAAGAGCCAAGAATGTGTCTCATCAGACTCAGAACTAAGTACATGGAAGAAAACATGGGGCTTAAGAAGTAAATCTCTAGACAGAACTGGCCATCACCAGAAATCAAATACTCTTGAACCTGGCTTTAGTTCAACAGGTTGTATTAGTCAAACCCATGATGTTATGGAAATGATCTTTAAAGAGCTTCAGGGAATAAGTCAGATTGAAACAGAACTCTCTGAATTAAGAGGACATGTCAATGCTCTGAAACAATCAATTGATGAAATTTCTAGTAGTGTGGAAGTTGTACAAAATGAAATTGAACAATTGCGAACTGGATTTGTACAGTCCAGAAGAGAAACTCGGGACATACATGACTACATTAAGCAGATAGGCCATCCAGGAAACAAAGCAAGTCTTAGGTTTCTAAATGTGCCTGAGGAGAGGCTTGAAAAAACTGAAAGTATAGTTTACAAAATATTAATAG
This sequence comes from Tetrax tetrax, assembly GCA_009806455.1. Lineage (NCBI taxonomy): Eukaryota > Metazoa > Chordata > Aves > Otidiformes > Otididae > Tetrax > Tetrax tetrax. The sequence goes on from WHYT01014539.1 coordinate 152,344, forward strand.
ATAAAATGGGATTCTCAGAGGCACAAAGCACTATCAAAATTGAGTTTGCCCAAAGGCTGGGGCAACAAAGAGACTGTCCAAATGCAAAGCCAAGACCCATTCTTGTTTACTTTGAGTCATCACAGCAGAGAGATTTGGTTTTAAAAAAATCTTATAAACTTAAGGGAACGGGCATTGGAATTTCTACAGATATATTTTCCCATGACATAAAAGATAAAAAAGAAAGAGGACTACCTTCCTCTCAGACATATGAGAGTATGGATATGAAGATTTTAAGTGTGGAGACAAAAACTAAAATACATGACTGGGAGTCACCTGACAGTGATAAAGATCTGGAACCAGATATAAATAAGAACAGTTATGCAAAGGTATCCAAATCAACACTTCAAATAAAAACAAGCACTACAAGGGAGGGTATCGAGTCCCCTAATACTAAAGACCTTAATAGAACTGCTGACAATAGCACTTTTTCAAACAGAGGAAACGATGACAGTCAGTCACCAGGATTTGACAACATGGAAAAACAATCGAAGACTTATTATTCAGACATGACTTCTCTATGGCATTTACAGAATGACTTTGCAACACCAAAACTTAGCCGTTCAGAGTCAGATTTTTCAAAATTGTGTCAGTCTTACTCTGAAGACTTTTCAGAAAATCAGTATTTTAGTAGAACAAATGGCAGTTCGCTACTGTCTTCATCTGATCGAGAACTTTGGCAGCGAAGGCAAGATGATTCTACAAACTGGTATGGCAGTTCCCAGGAACAGACTTTTGTCCAAGATATGCAACAGTATCCAGAGCAAAATGAAGTAGAGAACACAGAAACTGTTGACAGTGGAGTAAGCAATGGAATAATATGTGCATCTGGAGATAAAAGCCACTATACCGATTCTCAGCTTTCTTTACATGATGATCTTTCCCCGTGGAAAGACTGGAATCAGTTGGAACAAGGGGCAGATTTGGGCCTGGCCTCATCCACACAGGAAGTTTTTGTGTATGATATGAGCAGCCCTTCAGATCAACAGACAGATTTTGAAAAGTGCCAAAGTTCTGACCTCCAGTATGATACAGAAAGTTATGATTTTACCCTTGATGGTACTTCTCCATCGTGTCTGGGTGCGGATAGTGAATCACAAAGTCAGTGGACTGGTCAGTATGATGGTTATCAGGAAACAAATTCTGTCTCCCCTTATCAGAATCAAAACAAATTGCCTATAATGTACCGAAGTCAAAGTGAACTACCAAGTGATGACTCAGAAGAAACAGCCCCTAAATCGTGGCATAGTCGATTAAGTATAGATCTTTCTGATAAGACTTTCAGTTTTCCTAAATTTGGATCTACACTTCAACGTGCTAAGTCAGCTTTAGAAGTAGTCTGGAATAAAAGTACACAAAGTTTGAGTGGATATGAAGACAGTGGATCATCTTTTATAGGAAGGTTTAGAACTTTATCTCAGTCTACTGCAAATGAATCAAGTACAACACTCGATTCTGATGTTTATGCTGAGCCTTACTGCTACAAAGCAGAGTATGAGGAAGACTTAATTGAACCACCTGGTGAGAATGAAACAGACTATGTAGAAGTCATGGAACAAGTCCTTGCTAAACTAGAAAATAGAACGAATAGTAGTGAAACTAGTGAGCAGATCCAAGAATATGAACAGGGGCAACCTTCATATGAAATTCCATATGCAATACTACCAGAGCAGCAATATGACACACAGTTTGACAGTGTAGTCACTGAAGAGATATTGGAAGTTGAAGGTGACATCGCTGCTGACATAGGAGTAAGGGAAGATGAAAATCAGAATGTACCAGAGGTGCTTACTGAAACTCCAAAGAAAAAAAGAATGCGACCATCATTTAAAGAAGCTGCTTTAAAAGCGTACAAGAAACAAATGAATGATTTGGAAGAGAAGATCCTTGTTGGAGGTAATAGTATTTTAATATTGTCTTTTGAGTAAAATATTGTTCTTGGTAAAGTTGGATGTTAATTTCTGTATGATCCTGCTTCCATTGAATTTGGTGACAAAAATGTTGCTTTTGTCTGGTTTGGTTCAGAGGGTGAAATAGTCGCATGAAAGATAAAAGGCTAAAATTTTACAAGTTTGTTTTGAAGGAATTTTCTGAATATGTTTAGTACAACATGTATGTAAGCCACAGCATTGCTTTGAATTTCAATAACTTGAAAATCAAATTTCACAAAGTTTAAATCTTACAAAAAGAGCTAAACACTACAATGTTCTTGGTTTCCTTATAGCTCTGTAAATGTATTCATAGGATAATCCAGAGTGTTCAGATATTACAGTGCTTTCTTTCACAGTTTTCAAGGCATGATTGGTTCTATATTCATCCTGATGAGCAGTGTTCTGTATCCTGTATGCAACCTATAACTTGTCACGTACTTGTGAGAGTGCAAATCTAAAGTGATTTTAATTGTGTTCTTAGTTGTACTTCCAGTAAGCCCCTGAACAAGTAGCCAGTCCCCAAAAAGGGGTAGAGAAGGGTGTGGAAGAAAGAGGAAAGAAGTGTGAATGGTAGCATCCCTCTGTGAAGAGGTGGTAGAAAGGAACTTAACTGATAGAGGGTATTGACACATTTATTCATTATGTTTATCTTCTCTGTTAAGAGATGTCAAAGCAAACAGTCATATACAGAATTTTAATACCTCTAGTAATATACAAATGTGGTGATTTTTAATATTAACGTACGCTGTAATGCTAATGTTACCATATTGCATGTGCATTTAATTGGGAGCGTGTAATTACCATAGCTAGCCAGATGGCAATTGTCACCTTGACTCAATCTTTGCTTTCTTTATCTGCCTTGAAAAAACAATTATCTGATACGTTCATTTTAAAGATGAAGCATTGTACCTTTAGCCAACGATTGTATTTAGTAGTAATGAGCATCCACAGCTGGCGCTATTATAACATCTATTTTGTATGTGGACAACTGCTTTTACAATAAACATATAGTTGACTTGAAAGTATGTTACACAACCAATTAAAGATTGCTTATATGAAAGGTTATTTTAAAGTCTATTTTTACATTCAAATAATGACACTAGATTGTAGATTTGTATTTTTCAGATATTTTTTAACAGTACAGTTAGATATTAGTTGGTGCATGTATGAAGAAATAGCTAGTATTTAAATTATTTTTTTCATGATTTTATGAGGCCTGGGAGAGGGGGACCACAGTCGTTTTATCGAGTCATTGTTGTATAATAGGAATATAGTGGTCTGAGGATCTAATTAAAGAAAGCATACAGGGAAGCTCCAAAATAGTGAAAGCCGAATGGGTTCCACTATTTAAAGTCTGTGCATTTGCATACATTATTAGATAACATAGCTGTTAGAAAATGAGAACTAACTTTGATGTTACATCTTATGCAACCAGTTCTATGAATTAAATGTATTTATTCTTTTTTTAATGGATCAAGTGAAAGACCTCTTTCAGTTTTTTAGTCTATTAACATTTTTTTTCTTCTGAATTACTAAAGCATTTATTACACGATATTTACAGAGAAGCCAACAGACACCAACGCCAGTTTATGAGAATGTGTTATTTGGTGTAATCTGCGGGGTATAAATTATCTGCATGGTTATAAAATGTCATACTAGGACCTCCATTTTTGAAATAAAGGGGAAGGGAATACAGCAAGAGGTTAAAGGATTTACAGATGAACTGCTACAACACTACTTCTCAGATTATTCTGAAAACAATATGCATTGACTCTTGAGTAGCAGTTTTGTTCTCTCTTCATACTTTGTTTTCCACATCAACAGAGGATGTGTTTCAACCAGGGATTCTTCCTCAGCAATCAATTACTGGTTTGTTACAGATGTATCTTCAGGTCCTGTGGCAGGCCTGGTAATACTTACTAACAAAACAGTCTTTCATGTTTTATATCTACTGGATGCATATGATATTTTACCTTTTAATGTCTGCAGAACACTTAACAATTCTTTAGAAATTAAAATTTCAAAATATATTTTCTAGCTGGATTAGTCTACTAAAAGAATACATTACTTGAAAAACTACTTCTGCTGAGTGACATGCAGAATTATTGGGGTAAAATTGGTCTTGATTTAACTTTTAGTGAGCTGGGTGACTGATACTATAGACAGATGATTAACAGATAATGGAATCCACAGGTGGAATCTTCATCCTTGGAGATATTTAAAAGCAATCTGGATGTGGTTCTGGGCAATCTGCTCTAGCTGACCCTACTTGAGCAGAGTTGTTAGACAGGATGGCCTCCGGAGGTCCCTTCCAGCCTCAACTGGTCTGTGATAGGGAAATACAGTTTTCAATACTTTGTACAAAGCCTTTGAAGAGGGATGTTCTTTTAATGTCAGTTTGTTCCCTAAGACAAAACATGTTTAACTTCTGTTCATTACTTGAATTGCACAGCAGTTCTGATTTAGTATACGAAAAAATTTTGTAAATCAGTTCTTAAAGGAGTTCTACAAAACACACAAAACAGTTTGTAACCTGCCTCGTCTTATTTACATGTGGATTAATGCACATCCAGAGAGCACTTTATTTATCATTTAAGCAAATAGAAGGTTGGAGTATTACATGTTCCTTTTAATGTTTGCAGCAGCAGTTAAAACTTTAATGAAAAGTGACTTATAGCTGATCTAGAGTTTACGTTATTTTTATGAGCGTGTTTGGTGTGATGTTTTGGGGTTTGTTTGTTTTGTTTTTGTTTTTTACTTACCTCTCTAACTGATTCACAGTCAACTTCTGATTTCTTATTTGGAAACATACTAGTTGCAGATCAAGTTCCTTGAATTAATCTTAGTTATATAGCCAATGCATAACCTATTGTTTAATGAATTGTTTCATCTGTCCAGGCAGGAGCAGGTAGACAGAAATGTGGCCAACCAGAGATATAGCCCGATAATACAGTAGTGTTATTTCTTCAATTTAGTACAAGAGAAAGGTTTAGAATGCTATTATTCTAATTCTAGTAACATGTGAGGTAAGGTCATTGAAACTTTGGTACATAAATAATTTATTAGTGCACAAGAGACCCATCGGATATTTCTATTCGCTGTCTATAGCTGGAGAGAAAAATACACTATGGGCTGATTGCTTATGTATTATTTATTTCAGTGTGGTTTTGGAGGCATACTGGAATGAAGGTAATAAGGTATATGGATGAGAGGAGATGTGAGCAGTAGATGAGTAATCCTTGGATTTAAAGTTCTGTAAGGACATAGAGGTATTATGATGATGCATGTATATTAATGGAAGGATTGATGGATTTTTAGAAAAAATATCAGAGAAATGTTAGCCAGTGGTTTCTCTTTATGCTGTAATCAAGAATAACTCTTACCCTTTTATTTATTATTCCAATGCTCCCTTGCTGTTTTCTAGCTTTGTTTTTCCCTTTTTCTTTTTCCTGTTTTTTTTTTCATTTCATCCCTGTCTTTTACAAATGCCTTAAAATAAGCATCATTCTCTCTCCTGATGAAACTGTCACTCTGGATAAGCTTCCAGAGTTACATGCCCTCTTCTGAGTTGCTTTTAATTATAATATAGACTTGTTCTGTGAATGGTGGTTTACAAGGAGTAGCTTCTTTATCTCATTGATAAATATCTTGCTGATCATTTGGTGATCAGTCAGATTACTTTTCAAGCCTTTGGTCTGAATTTTCTGTCATAGAGTAGCCTGTAGATCATATATGGTGTTAAGGCGGTGAACTCATCTTACTCTATACATACATACAGTGGTAAGCCAGATTACAGGGTCCAGGGGTGGGAGTTGCCTCTTTGACAGAGGATGAAAGCATTTTATAGGAAGAATTTCCATTACATTTAGTGGTGTTTGACAGAAGAACAGAACTTAGAGATCAGTATCAATACAGCCTTATTCTGTATGTGCCTAAAGGAGGACATGTGACGTTAACATTTGAAACCAAATGAGCCAGTAATATATTACCACACCCCCCTTGCAGTGTGGTAATTTGGTTACACATTAAGAAAAGCTGTCAGCAAAATAAGTATGTTACTAATGCGTATTTCAAACTGTCTATTCAAACTCCACTCTTTTGAAATAAGTACATATTTTCTTATTTTGACAACTTTTCTAGCCTTTTTGCTGGAACTGTCTGAGTCAACTGTATTTACCCAAAGAGTATAGGCTTTAGAAGTTATTCTAACATTGTCTTGTGGTACTCAGGCTTTTGTTTCCTTTATGTCCTACCTCCATCATGTTTGTTTTTAATACACTTATATAGGTGCCCAGTTACTAGTTAAATAATAACTGTAGTTAACGGTATTGTACCAGTTTTGTTACATGAATATAAATCATGGATTTAGACTTGAAAAGGCCAGTGCTGTGGCCCAGAGAAAAATCAATTGATCTGATATTGTTTAGTAAAGGAATCGGTCATTTTTTATAGCCATTTGGCTGGAAACAGGATAAATAAAACCATTACCTTGGTCGCGGCAACTGCATATTTGTTGATGGTTACTGTACTGGGGAAATAAGTAGCTTATAAGAAGATAAATTGCTTTTAAATATTAAAGAGTTCTCCTACACTCAATCTACATTAGCTGTGTTGGGAAGCAGGTTTTAAGAAAGGTCCGTTGTTTGCAGAAAGAGAAATGAAAAGTAGACATATATCCCATTGTATTTCTTAATTGTTTGAGGTAGCTATGTTGACTGATTAAAATATTGTGAATTGTATTTGGGTTTGTGGGAGTTTTTCCTTAAAAATTAAGTTCCTTCCCAGGATGCTGGTGCAGATTGAGTAATAGAAAGATGTTTAGTCAGGTGTCAGAGTTCTAATTTGTTGTATAAAATCCTACAGCAATTAATAAAAACATGTATATTTACAGGTATTATGTCAAACTCAGCTACTCATTCCTTCATTGATGAGTAGTAAACAGCTAATGCCAGTCATTGTTGTTCATACCACAGTATAAAAACATCATTGATAATGGTCAACTTTTCCCCTTTTGAATCAGTCTGCCATTGTCATAACAGAAGTAACAGTTTGTTGTCTTGTGGGAATTCTTTAAAATCTAAGATCCCTCTGTTGTCATTACCACCTCATATCTTCAAGTATTTTATTGTTAAAAAATTAAATACAAACTTAAGTTTATACTTATCCTTTAGTAAATAATGATGTTGTGGCACTATTGAATGCCTGAGTGTAATTAAATTTAAACCAGCTATCTTGAACTAATGCAGCTTTAAGTTGATACAGTTTTGACCTATTTTATACCTATTTTAGGCATTCATCACTGTAAAGGCTCACTAGAAACCTCTAATGGAAGGCTTGAAGCAGAGTTGTGGCTGCGCTTTGAGTTTTCTTTGAGTTTAGGATCATCTTGTACAAAATAACAAAACTTTTTTTTTTTTTATTATTATCTCTCTGAGATGCTTTTCCTTCACTGAACCCAATGGCATTTCTCATCTTTCTAATATTAGGTACAGTCTAAATGAAAAAAAAAAATGAACAAATGGTTAAGAATAGTCCAGAAAGGAACACTTATAGTTAATAAAAGTTAACAGCAATACCAAGCCCCAGAATTTTCTGTTGTTTCAAAGTATTGAAACCACAGTATTCAGTGATACAAGGTTTTCTTTGTATTCTACCATATCCCCAGAAGGTTTATTTATTATTTTTTTTTTTAACCTGATGAAAGACTTCATTAATATATGGGTTCATTGTGTGTGCTGTGTGTGACTGATGGTTAATCTCCAATGTTTTTTTTTTAAAAAAAAAAAAGTTTTCACTTAATGTATGAGGTATAAAGAGCTGCGTTTGGGGACGTAATACTTTTCAACAGAAGTTGACTCATCTGTGCTCTTTTCTTTGTATGTAAATAATATAAACAGATAACAGAAACTTTTTATCAGCATAAATTTCCTCCCATATTCACATCAGAAGATGGTAACAATGGAACAGATGTATTCTGTTAAAAAAAACTGGGGAAGAAATTGATCCCCTTGCTATGCGTTTGAATAGATATGTGGTACTGAGGAAACAAGATTTATTGAAAGTTAAGGAATCTATTTTTGTGCCGTATTGGGGATGACAATGAACTACAGAATTTAATAATCCAGTTTTTCCAAATGTCTTTTTCTTTTCTTTGTCTTTTTCTTTTTTTTTATTCTGATTTCATGTGTCTGCCTGCCTTTTGGTTAGGTAAACAAAACAAATGGATATCGTTAACTTTTTTTTGTGGAATAAGAGGCTGAAGTGGAAGGAAACTAAATACTTTCTCAGATGATGTGGATAAGACTTGATAAATAGAATATATTCCTGCACTCAAACTGCTTAGCTGAAATTCCAGAAAATCCTTTTCCCTATATATATATATATGTGTGTGTGTGTGTGTGTGTATATATATATATATATGTGTGTGTGTGTGCTCTGGAAATCTTCCAGTAGTAAAATAGTGTTCCAAATAATTATTAACAACTCCATGAATTCAGTCAAGATATTGCAGATGAACCAATATATAATGATTTGCCTGAGGGTGTCTTGCATATGCTTGTGTTTCAGGCACACAAAAGTCTCTGCATATTTTTTTTTTTCTTGCCACTGGTTTCACTCAAGAGTCACACATAAGTCTTTGTACCTTTCCCTTCTCATTTCTCTTCTGTCCTTTGAAGAGGAAAAGGGATATTAGGATTTAAGACAGTATATGACAGTCTGTTCAACTTGAGCTTAATAGAATTGTAGAAAGGTTCCTTTAGAAAAATTACATGAGGAAATCTAATCAGTTAATGGTAAAGATGGTAGATTCATCTTTTGCCTGTTAAGAAAGAGCCAGAAGTTACATTAACTACCTACTCTAAAGTTAGAACTTCATTCAAGAATGATATGCATCGGTTGCTTGCTGCTGCTACATGTTCAGTTCCTCAAAAGAGGGATTAGAGTAAGGAAAGTTATACTGAGAGTAGTGATCATAATCTTAGAGACTTTTACAGTTCAAATAAAAGCAAATCTCTATTAACAAGAAGTTAGTTGTTTTTTTTTCCAAGAACTGTTAAAAAATTCCAAGTTTTACAAACCTTAGGTGAAAGGATTCTTTAAAAATGGTTTAATATGTCTTTCAGAAAACATAGTAGTGTTCTTGTGGCTCATTGTATTTTGATTCTGTCATTACAGGCTTCACGTTTATCAGAAAATCTTAGATTATATTACATCTCTTTGAAGAAAGGATAGTAACCAAATAAATTGAAGATCAACAGTTTAATTTAGCATAGTAACTCTTACTGAATCAATGTGCATTACATCAGGAAAATGTGTGTCACAAAGACACTTGTGTAACGGTCTGGGAATAAAAAAAAAAACCCGCAATTGTTATCAGATGCCCTTTTGCTGGAATAACTATACTTATTCTTTAATCATAAAAGACAAAAGCCTCACAAAAAGACCCCAAACGAAACAAAAAGAAAAAACAAGAAACCCCACATCCTTAATCAGTAAGGTTTAGCAGAAATCGTCTGTATTTTCACTGTTTATTAAAATCAAAGAAACAAACAAAAACGAAAGCGAATGATCTCAAACCACTTCTGTTTAGAGAATGACTTCCTTTTTTAGAAAAACTAATTCATTAGAGCTGCTAGTTTCCTTAATAAAAGAGGAAAGTCTCTACTACTCTACTCCTTATGAGAATAGGAGACTAGTGCTATTTTCACTAACTTTAGAATTAATGTAGATTGATTAATATGCATGCAAATTGCCTGCTCTTTTTTGTTCTTAAACAGATTTAAAATAATTTTGCCAGAGCTAAGAGAAAACCCAAGTGTGAATGTCAGCTCTAAGGACTTCTTTTATACTGGTTCTGCTATGGAAATGATTGTAAATCCATGTTTTATAACCAAGATTAAGAAATATTTTCTTTTTTTTTTTATTTCTAAAACATTTAATACTTTTCTTTAGATCACTGTATTTTAGAAGCAGAAAGAACACTATATCATTTTATAATGCAGCTTCAGGATAAAAGGGATCTTGTTAAAGCAACTGGCTGAAAAATATCTAGACGTGCATTTAAAAAAATGTAATGACTTGGAAAACATGAGTTCATAAATATACTCAAATATTCCTCTGATTTATTGAGAAAGCAGAATATTACAATGAACTGTGAAACTAAAGAGATAATTTATTTTTGGCTGCAAAAGCAAAATTCTGGCTACTTTCATGGGATAGGTGCCAGCCTTTTTCTTTGTGCATATTTTCCAGGTGATCAGTGGAGCACCTACACAGGTGAAACCTCTCCAGTTCCTGCCGATGCAAAATTATTGTTGACACTGATGAAACTTTTTCAACCACAAGATTTGCCTCCTTGATCAGTAGAGAGTATTCTTAACATAGTTTGCATGATAGGAAGTTTTGGTAAGCCTGAAAATAAAGGCAGGATTAATTGATATATAAATTATTCTAGTAAAAACCATAGGCACATACACACAGACACTTGCACGTTTATGTTGTTTTAATATATACCATTTTTGTAAGAGAGTTTTCTTCTGCACTTGCCTCATGTAAAACTTTTATTCACTCCACTGAAAGTTTTACTAATTTTCAGATTAAAAACACTGCAAAGAGAGGGTTTTCCAGGTAGCCTGTATCTTCTAGTTGTGTTGCAAATAGAGCTCTTTAAAAAGGTCCTTGTCACTAGGATAAAGCATAAGGTGTATAAAAAGATAGAAGTTAACTAGAAAAAATGGAAACGCTGTTGAACACATAAAATACTGTAATCTGTTTTCACTAAAAAGGTGGTGGTAAAGAGGAAGCTGCTGATTGAGATGCTAGTAGCTTCTCTGGAGTTGAACTTGCTTATGTTACACTGTTACACTAAGAAATGTGATGTGACAAATCGTCTTTTTGACTCTGATCTTCCCTTTGAGAAATGAGATTTCCTGATCAGAAGCCAAACAGCAGGAAGTGATTTGTCAATGCTGTCACTGATTCATAAACTATGTATAGCTGTAGGCATCACTGGTGTAATTGCAGCCTCACCGAAGGAATTCTTGTCCATCAGCTGCATTTATACCAAGATGAAATAAGGAGAAACATGAGGAACTTATTATCAAGTGTAAAATAAACCAAGACAGAAGAATATGTATTAAATGGATTAGTAAAAGCTAAAGCAGTTTTTAATCTTAACCTGTAGGTCTTCCTGTTCCGTTTAGCATGGGCAGGATAGAGCTGATGCTTCTCTGCATCCATAAGGAAAATATACTGCAAACATGAAGTAGTGGAATTTTTTTTTTAGAGCTTTAAAAGGCTTATTGGTTGAAATTTTCTTTTATTAAAAAAAAAAAGCAGAGGACAAGAAGACATGCCTTTTCCTATTAACTATAAAAAAGGGATTGTAGAATTCAGAAGGACTTATTTATGTCTTATCAGGCAGAAAAAGTCATCCTTTGAATTCCAGCGTACCAGTCTGTGAAGCTCTTAACATCTGTGTGTCTATTGGGTGTTCATGCGTAATCATTCCAACTTATTACTTTCAAGCAGAGCTGAAACAAACAATGTGTAATTTGATTTTGTTTCTACCTATAGCATAAAAGCTAACAGGGGGAAAAATAACCATTGTGTAATGTTTTGTTAAGAAGGTCAGTCTCTTTACTTTCATGAGAATTATCTTGAGACTTTTTTAATTACTTCAGCTAAAAAAAAAAGGTAATTATATTACAGAACAAAATATGCTGAGCTTTATAGTATTTGATACATGAATGCTACTTGTATATTTTGTGATTGTGAGTAAGCATGTGTTCTTGCCTTTTTTTTTTGACATCTGATATGTAACTTAACATCATTAGCCATGGATAAAAAAAAAATACTACTCTATTATAATCTAATGCATTTGAAGTACTGTCGCCACCTCGCTCCTTAGTTTTTTCTTTTAATAAGACAAAAAATAAAACCCAAATCCTTTCAGTCTGTCCTCACATATTGTTTTGTGAATTTTGCTTATTCTGGCTTTTGTCATCCTCTTTCTATTCAATTTGTTTACTTTTATTGTGATTCCAAAAACTAGAAAGAGAACTTCAGCTGAAGTTAACAGGTTCCTGTAAAGCTGAGTCATCTCTGTCTCACATAAGACACATACTAATGCTTTCCAGAATGACAGTAGCCTTTTTTGCACCAATATTTACATCAACAATGCTTTCAATTTCACATATGTTATATGCCTTATACTGCTAAACTTTTTAGTCTCCTAGTTCGAGGTTTTTTTAATATAATTTTAAAAGTCTTTGAGACTATTTTAGATAGTTCTTTAAATCTTAGCTAGAAAGTGGATACAGCTCCACAGAAGAAACAACTTCATACCAACAGCAATGAATATCACAGCCTATGAGACGTGACTGTTTCCCAGGCACTATGTTCTGCTCCTTTGTTCTTGAACCTAGGTGTATATATTGTTCTTGACCTTTGATGGCAGGATATTTGTGATTTATAGTTTTGCCACCATTAGCATTTTGTTTTACAACAGGGGTACACTTTTGAAGCAAATCTCTCCATCTTCCCAATTCACCGCATTTGATTTGACCACTGGATCTAGATATTTTACTAATGCAACCAAGCCAGATGTTTCTGTCCAAGATCACAACTGATATGCTCAGCAATTAATGGGCTTTCAGTCCTTGTGGCCAAAAATAGAACTGGTATGAAGTAAATGCCCCCAAAACATTTGTGATGTGGACACTTAGGTCTTCAAAACCAACTGCTTTGACCTTCTGATCTGCTCTTATGACATTAAACTGTTTGCTGTTGCACACGTACTCTTTGTTACCCAAGATGGTCAGCAGCTCACTCCTACGTCCCAGGCAGTATTTTAACATTCCTGCTCTACTGTCACTTCTGTCTGTGCTGTTACCACAAACCAACTTGCACGTCTTAGTGAAATCCTCATGTTCAGTGTAAGAAGCACAAAGGAACATGCTTTTATTTGTTAGAGTCCTGAGGGACTGCTGTTGCAGTTGGTGTCACGCCATGGCTGCTTGCTTGAACTTCTTTGGAGGAAACACGATGGGACTTGAGCTTGCGAGACGGTGATACAGCAGTCCGAGTCAAATATGTTGTCTGTGTCATATGGAAAGACATGTAATAATCTATTATGTGTTTGCTTTCATAGGCTATAATTAATTACTTGGTTTAATTTGCTGTTATCTTTTGTGTCAAAAGAGATAAAATATGCCTCTTTATCCTTTGTGGATAGTGTACATTTTACCATTGTGAGGTGTTCTGGGGTTGGGACAGAATGCTTAAAATGCACTCTGCATTTTACTCCCTACCATCACACCGACAAGCCAGAGACTGTCAAGAAAGTCTGATCTTCAAAATGGCTGTAGTTTTTTGAGATCACCAAAAATTAAGAAGCACTAGTATCGTACCACACTCTGTAATCAGATAGTTCTCTTGATGGTCAATAATTTATTCTTTTAGAGGTAAGTTTCAGAAGTTGGTAAAAGTATCTAGTAGCTGGTGAAAGACAATAGAAAACAAGACCCATTAGGAGTCTAATGGGACTCAATTTCTAAACACCAGGGATGTTTTTAAAGAGTGTTCTCTTGTTTCAGATTTGCAGGACAGTTTATTAATAAAGACACAAATGCAGTTTTTATCTTCACTAAGCTGACTTACTGTTTTGGCTCTCAATGTATCCACTAGTAATTTTTCTACATCACTGCTAGTAAAGTGCTAGCAGCAATTCTTCTTTTTATCCTGTCAGCTGAGCTTTATTCAAGTTTGACCTTCTCTTTGTCAGACAAGCATCACTCGTCTCTTATGATGTGCTAGCTTTATTATTATCTTTCAAGCATTACACAGTGTATCTTCCTAGAATATGCTTCAGCAATGCAACATTCTTTAGGTTTACATACTGTAATATTCTGTTCTGTAGTGATAATATTAGCTTCTGGGTATGGCATTTATTATTTTAGCATGGCTTAATTTGTGTTGTTGTTTTGGACAGACAATCTACTTCTTTAGTGTGCTACTTTTATTTCATCCTATTTTTCATCCTTTATTTCACCTTCTTAGAAGTACTTACTAATTAGAATTGTCAGCTCAGACTACAAACTATTTCTAACTATGGGTATTTTACACGTTATTGCCATGGAACATCTGTATTGTTATCTAATTCCAGCAAGTATTATGTCTAAAGGGTTTGCTTCCAGGAATGACGTAATTATCAGTCCATTTGACGTTCTTGCAACCATTTTGCAGATTAAAGATTAAATGGTACTTTGAGAGAATAACGAACTTTAAATCTTTTTCCAATTTGGTGTTATACAATTAGCTACACTTACAGGAGTGGAAAATCAAGGTAGTATGCGTAATACCATTTTAATCCTAGGGTTTCCTAATGGTTTAGGCTTTTATTGACTTTATTACAATTCTTGTGCAATGGTAGAGGGGTAGTGAACTGCCTTTTTTGCAACCATTAAAGAAAAAGAAGTGTATTAGGATGATGTTCTGATGCACAGAAAAAGGCGAAGTGAAATAATGACACAAGGCTTTGAAGGATGCTTATGACAAGGGAGGGGTTGGGGGAGTAATCTTCTGAACCTCTTTGATTGAATATCTTTCCTCATCCCTGGAAACATTCAAGGCCAGGTAGGATTGGGCTCTGAGGAACTTCATGAAGTCGAAGAGGACCCTGCTCTTTGCAGAAGGGTTGGACTATCTGGCCTTTAAATGTCTCTTCCAACCTGAACTATTCTATAATTCTTTGATAAATATCTCTGCTGACTGATGAGACTATTGTCAGGTTGCATTTCTGATGGTATCATAAGCTACAAAAGCAGAGGTGTGTCTTCACTTCTAGATGTTCCTTGCTAGTTTATCTTTTATGCTGGAAGAGTCTGCCTTTTCAGCATACTTCAGAGATTTCTTTTCTAGAAAGTTTGGGTATAGAAACTAGTTCTCTTTTATGATGAATTCCTGTGTTGTGTAGTAAGTTACATGTGACAACATTGCTATTAAAAATGAATAAATCGGATTATATGTTAATTTGAAAATAGTTGATAATGGCGTAAAGTTCAAGTTTTGTAGTTTTCAGATTAAGTTTGAATGGTAATTATGCAGTGTTAATAAACACTTGTTGGAAATGTTAAAGACTAATTTTAACTACAGAATACTTTGAATTTCATATTTACCTAAAGGTTTATGTCTGTTTATGCAAGGCTTAGGGAGTGGTAGTAAAAAAGGAGGATTAGAGATATGTGGTAAAGTATGGTAGAAAGCTGGAGATAACTTTCTAGTGAAGCAGGAGCATTTTAAAATATGATTTGCTAAATATTCCTTAAGGTTGTCTTCTCCTTCCTAAAGTTTTTTTTGTGATCTATCATCTACTCTTATGAATTCTGTATAGAAATGAGCTTATTTGGAGAAATGTGATACGATAGCTGATCATCGTGCTTTCCTTGCTGTAATTAGTGATATGTACCTTTTCTTCTTCATATTGTTATAATTATATAAATTTAAATGAACAACAGAAACCTTGTAGCACTACAGTGTCCTTAACTAAGATAAAACAGGTGGGTTTTTTTCTCTTTTTACCAGTTACCTAATTAAAAATAAATGAGTTTGAAATTATCAGACCGCCTAAGAAAAAGGAGGAGCACGGGATTTTCCTTTTGCAGTCAATATCTGACATGTTATAAATACAGATTTCAGTAGTAAATAGCTAGGTGACCATCCTACTCTTCATCATTCCATTACACAAGTATATATATATGGAGTGCACTGAGCTGACATAACAATTATGGAGTAATATAACTCAATGGATTTTTTACTTATAATCCTAGTAAAGCACTCTCCTGTTATCTAAAATGACATATGGTATAGAGGCATAACATGAAGGCTCTACTGGCATTTTGTAATATAGTGAACTTTCACATAAGATAAAAATCTAGGGAGGAACAAGGTAATTGAAATAAAATAAGAAGTATCCCATAGGTTAACGAAATTAACAAGTGTTTAAACTGTTTTTAGTACATACATAACTTTTTTAGGTTAGTTGTTTGCCATAGAATGTGTGAATGACAGAAATGAGTTATATGAAGATAAGGTCTTTGAAGTAAAACATTGTCATTCAGCAGTATAATCTGAAATGTCTAGCCTTGTATCCTTGATTTGAAAATACATTCAGTGGACTCTTACATAATCACAGTTCATTTCTTATCTACATCAAGGAATGTTGCTGTCTATTCTGGTAGCCTAATGACTACAAAAATGAATTGCTTGGTGATTCTGTACACTTCCTGATTTGGTGCTCTCATACACACTGAAAACACATCCACAGTTCAGATGATTTAACTCATAGTGAGTTCAGAAGAAGCAATAAACAATGACATTTTCAAACTAATTTTGTCTCTGAAGATGCAGTCATTTGTTACGAAAAAGCGATGCTCTCAAAATCTCATTTTGTGTAATTTGCATAATTTGTCTGCTTTCTGCAATTTCTATTGAGAAAAGAGGTTATTAGACTGGTGCAATTTTTATTATTATTTTAAGTATCAACTATTAAGAAAAACAAGTTAGAACAAAAACATAATACTTCCCCCCCCACCCCACCCCCTTCTTAAATTGTGATTGCTGCTCTCCTTCCTAATTTTAAGCAAAACTAGGTTTAAGTAAAGGAAATGTAGTGAAATTAAACCGGCCAAAACTCAAGAGAGGTAAACAAAATGTAATATGTCCATCTCTCATGCTCTAAAATACAAAATTCTATTTAATGTGGAAGGCAATGTTGTCAGACATATATATTTCACAAATTAAAATAAAAAGGGAAAATGTAAAGACAAAACTCACTTTTATAAATCTACTCAGTCAAATGAGGGTAATTTGACAACTAAAACATTAGCTTAATTTAGTCAATATTTTCTGAGGCAAAATAAAAATTCTAGTATTTCTGAAGGGGGTGGGGGAAGCTTTGAAGTGAGAAAACATCCAAATAGTTCATGACCCATCAGAGAAAATACCTTAATGGATTTTTCTGAAACATAGAAATAAAAATTGATGCCATGTCCATTCATACTCAGGAGAACAACTATGAAAGGTATCAATTCATGGCAAGCAGATATGCTTGGTGCAGAGATGTGCTTACTCTATTTTTACTAAATAATGAAATTTACTATTATAGTTTTAGCTCATTATTCTGTGTAACTTGAAACATGTTTTCCTTCAGACAATAAACTGTAGTTCATTCTTTTAGCCATACTCTTTTAAAAGGATTGTTCACAGTAGCCGTGAAAGAAAAGCATAAGAAAATGGCAAATTTTGTGGTCTCACAAAGGAGGAGAGACTGTTGCGTAGTTGGATTATCTGTGGATTCAAATTTGCTGTTGTGACGTTACTAATATCTAGTAGCTCAGTCCTCTTTAACCTTTTAAAATAATACAAAATCAGATACAATAGGATGGTAAAACTTGTTTTGAACAACTTATCTGCAGTTTCTGTTCTCCCCATTCTTGTACATATGGATTGCTTCGATCACGCAAGTAGCCTCTGAAATTAGTGGCACAATAAAGCCTTTTAGTTCCCTGAATTGTCGCTACTATACTGTATGCACCTTTACATTTGCC
>WHYT01014539.1:173231-184494 GCA_009806455.1 Tetrax tetrax
TGCTGCTCTCCTTCCTAATTTTAAGCAAAACTAGGTTTAAGTAACGGAAGTGTAGTGAAATTAAACCGGCCGAAACTCAAGAGAGGTAAACAAAATGTAATATGTCCATCTCTCATGCTCTGAAATACAAAATTCTATTTAATGTAGAAGGCAATGTTGTCAGACATATATATTTCACAAATTAAAATAAAAAAGGAAAATGTAAAGACAAAACTCACTTTTATAAATCTACTCAGTCAAATGAGGGTAATTTGACAACTGAAACACTAGCTTAATTTAGTCAATATTTTCTGAGGCAAAATAAAAATTCTAGTATTTCTGAAGGGGGTGGGGGAAGCTTTGAAGTGAGAAAACATCCAAATAGTTCATGACCCATCAGAGAAAATACCTTAATGGATTTTTCTGAAATAAAAATTGATGCCATGTCCATTCATATTCAGGAGAAGAACTATGAAAGGTATCAATTCATAGCAAGCAGATATGCTTGGTGCAGAGATGTGCTTACTCTATTTTTACTAAATAATGAAATTTACTATTATAGTTTTAACTCAATGTTCTATGTAACTTGAAACATGTTTTCCTTCAGACAATAAACTGTAGTTCATTCTTTTAGCCATACTCTTTTTAAAAGGATTGTTCACAGTAGCCGTGAAAGAAAAGCATAAGAAAATGGCAAATTTTGTGGTCTCACAAAGGAGGAGAGACTGTTGCGTAGTTGGATTATCTGTGGATTCAAATTTGCTGTTGTGACGTTACTAATATCTAGTAGCTCAGTCCTCTTTAACCTTTTAAAATAATACAAAATCAGATACAATAGGATGGTAAAACTTGTTTTGAACAACTTATCTGCAGTTTCTGTTCTCCCCATTCTTGTACGTATGGATTGCTTCGATCACGCAAGTAGCCTCTGAAATTAGTGGCACAATAAAGCCTTTTAGTTCCCTGAATTGTCGCTACTATACTGTATGCACCTTTACATTTGCCTATGTAGTTTTCATCTATGTGTTTGAATGTGATATTTCCTTGTAGACAAACTGATTTTAAAATTAAGCACAGCATGTGTTTAAGGTGTGAATTATCATTTTGTAATGTATGTAATGTGGGATATCTCCAAATATCTTAAAAATACCTGAACTATTTAAAGGACCTGTAGAATTTGTACTCTGGGGAGGAAAAATGGAAAGATCAGTAAGGTGACAATTAAAACAATGCCGTTTCATGTATGCACAGTACTATGAAGTGTCAAAAAACCCCCCAACTTATTGGTGGAATAGTGTATAAAAACAATTGTAAATATACTTGTATTTTAAAATTGAGAAGACAATAAAATAAGGGTAGCTTTTCCTGTCAGCAAATATTTATTGTCTGATAGTCAATGTGAATACCTCACATTTTTGCATTAAGCAAATTATAATATTTATATATATGATATCTTATTTTCACAGTTATAATTCTTCTATTGGCATTTGGTGGGTAATTTATTTCTTTATATGAATAGCTGTGATAGAGTAGAATAGTTACAGTTCAGGAGTTTTGGGGGAGCTTTAAAAATATTCTTAATAGAAATACTCTTGTTTCCCTTGAAAATAGAGCGTTAGTTTTTTGAACACTGCAACTATATTAAATATATATTCACTAATATTTAAAAATATATTTTAAAAAAATCTCCAAACCTAAAAATCATGTGAAGATGGGATACAGTATATAAATTATATGGTATCCACACAGTCCTGCATAAATGGCAAGGGTTCTAACCTACTGAAAACATCTTTTTGCTTGTTTAAAAAGTGGTAACTGTGGTCTTGCTGCAGTGATACAACTAAGCACAGGTGTTACTTGGATTCTCTGCATTAGCAAATTAAAACAGTGACAAATTTTTATAGCATAAGATATTTTCTCAAATACTGTTTTGTCTAACCTATATTCCCCTTCTTCCCAATTCTCTTTCAGATAGCGGTTCTGTGGATGAAAAGGTTTAAAATCACGTATTTATTATAGGGATCATGTATTTTGTTGATGTCTGTTTGTGACTTATTTGACCTGTTTGCTTCCTTCATTTTAGTTGTGGAATCTGCATGTTTTTCCCAGCTTTCCACTCTTTTGTTCTGTATTGCAAATGTGTTGCGTTTATAAACAGGATAGCACTTACTGTTGTGCTTATCATAATTGCCAACACAGGGGTCTGCTACTGTCAAACGTGGTATCTGGGATATTTGCCTCTAATTATCATCTGCACTGCAAGCACTAGAGGACATAAAGGAGAACAGTATTTGGGAAGCAATATCTTATCTTCCCCTGGGTTTTTCCAGTGTGTTTCACTAAATGCTGAATGCTACCAAAATGTATTCCAAAGCAATAGTTACTCCAACTTTGGCCTGGAGCTGACCCTGCTAAACATTTTCATATTGTGTGTTATATGTTTGATGCAGTGAAATTCTGTCCAAGGCTCACTAAGAGCAACTGAGTAACTGTACTATTTTTGGTTTTTATTAAAGGCTCGGATAGTAAGTGGAAGTTCTTTGGATACTTCAAAGTTTTATGCACTCCAGGCATTTAGTGGGTAAGTGCCAAGATAAATGTGAATTTTGTTATTTGTATCTGCAGATTAGTCTCATGGTGTTATACTGTTTTTTCTAAGTTTTGTTCTTATAGGAAATTGTTTTAAAAGAAAGATAGTCAGTTTTATTGTGTATGTCTTCTCCTTTTAATTTTTAAGTCCTTAATTTTTAATAAATTAATACAACAATTCAGTTGCTCAGGCCAACTGAATGACAATTTTCTTTTTTTACCTCTGTGTAGAAAACAAATATACTTTGAAGCTGTAGTTTGACTTTGCATTCATTTTAGTAAATGTGTAGTAATATAATGATATCAGTCTAATATTTGAAATCTAAAGGGTCAAGGGAAAAAAATCTTCCAGTTGCTGAGAGCAAACGTGGCAGAAATATGTACATTTTGTTTGGTTGTCTCAAGAGTTATCTTAGATCAATTTCTAGCGATTCCTTCCTTTGAGGAAAATCTTTCCTTCCTATTTTGAATACCTTTTTATAAATTCAGTTGGAAAGGAAAAAAAGTAAAAGCCATTGGTAAAAATTATCAGTTATATTAGTTAACTATATAAAAGGGATATTATCCTCTTGCTGGTGCAGCGATAAGCACTGTTTGCTATAACTATGCTTTGTTAAAAAGACAACGTGATGAGACCAAATGATCTAATTTATCTTTCATCTTCTCATTTGTACATCTTAAACTCTGTAAAACAGATTCTAGACACTATTAGGTTTTCCCGTTCAGATTCCTTTGTTTGGAGGGGTTTTTTTTTTTGCCTAAAATGTACTAATGGTATTAATTTGCTTAATGTAATTCACATGCTGCTGTGGAAGGTATAGATAGGGTAACATTTGTACTTGTTGGTAAACCTTCAATGAATTTAAGAGCACTCTCCAGCTTTTCAGTGGTTTAGGTAGTTTTCATACAGTTTGTCATACTTCAGAGTGTGGTATTTCTTCTTTTTCCAGCTCATAGAAACTTCAGCGTTGCTGTAGCAGTGTGAGTCCATATGTGATGTTGTGCAGGATTAGTTGCTGAATCCAATGTGAAACATCTTAAGTATAGTAAGAGATAATTGAGATGGGTTTTTTATTCATGTGCTCTTTGGCATTAGAATAAAATTATCGTATACTTCTCTTGGCTCGCAAACCACACATTGCTTTCATTTTGGTCACTTGCAATTTTCTCATAAGGCCAAAAAGGTCAAAAGTATCTCAGTACTAAAATGATGAAAACTTTTGCCTTGTATGTTGATCAGCATTATTTCTTACTATGCCAAAACCACTATTCCTTCTTAGAAAATGGGATTATCTAAGTATATTTTCCAAGTACTGTATCTCTTTACATTTTAAACATAGAACAATATAAGTGCAGTGAATTTTCTTTCCTGACTTCCAAAGGCAAACCATTAGTATTTCTGTTTGAATTACATTGTTTGTCAACATGAACCTAGCACATCTGAAGCAACTTTGTTTTTCTTGATTAGATTACTGATTTTAATACTTAGCAATGTCTTACAAAAACATTTACTAAATGTCTGTGCTTGTGTTCATGTTATTATCCTACTGCAATCATGGAGGCTTTCATCAGATCTGTTGAAACTGTGCTAGCAAATTATGACAATAATCTTTGGATTTGGTGTATGACAATCTAGATTTGGTGTTGTCTTTGTTGAAAAAATTAATACATATCAGAACCAGAAGACATCACGACAGCAGCTTCTGATACTTGCCTCAAATTCTCTTAGTCAGATCTGCAAATAAGTTGTATCCTTCTTTTCTGTGCTGTGCAATGTCAAATCATTTTTACTCATAGGCTTTGATGGCCTCATATTACTCATATTTGAGTAATTTATTATTTGAGGCACCACTAATAGTAATAGTAATGTACCTCACCACTGTGAAGCAGGAATCTGACATGTCAAAAACTACACAGTAAGCTGTGGTCTACAGAAACTAAGAATGATCATACTCAGAAGCATTAGTATGTAAGCCTGGCACAAAACTTCAGGGGTTTTGTATTTAAAAAAAAAACCAAAACCAGCTATTCATGCTTTTCAATAAATATTTTTTTGAGAAGTTTTATATATAGGTCACTGCACACTTTTCAGAGCTAGTAAGAGAACAGTATTTAACATCAAAATGAGTTCAAATTCAATCCTGAATTCTAGGATCCCTCAGCCTATTCCCTGCCAGCATAACTGGCTGCAGTCTTAGCTATGACTCATTTTCCCTCTTGCTCTCCCCAAAAGTTGTTGCTGTTTGATGTAAGGGGAGATTCTTTCCCTCACAACCCTTGATACCTTGCTTTTTCTGTGTAGAAATATCTCAGTTGCCTCTTTTCTGCCTTACTCTTCCCTCTCTCTCATAGCACAATGCTGTGAACCCACCCACATGCACCCGCACATCCCAAGTCTATGGCACAGACAGCAACTCTTCATTCTTTGCAACGATCTCCACCTGGCTGCATGAAATGAGAGAAAAGCCAAGGTGAGAAAAAAAAGTCAGAGACCCAAGGCAGTTTTCCTCAGGCTTCTCATGCTACTTCTCTGTTAAAAGGCAAAAGCTCCCTCTTTCCTGTTCTTTTCATGCCAATATTAAATAGTATCTTCTTCATTTTATATTTCTTCTTCAATTTATTGAAGATCAGATGCTTTAGAATTAATCCTTTCAGTGTTTTTTAAAAGTACGTGAAGGTCAGCTGGGTTTTTCATTGTGTATAAGAATCTAGGCTAGTACTGTGTTACTTTTTCCAGAAGCTTGCTCTGTATTAATTCACTGCTTGCCTGATGGCAGTGATGTTAGAGACTGATAATTTTACCACATGGCCTAATCCATTCTGAAATTTGCTAATGGTACACAGATGGTGCCACATACAGATGATTACTCCTTTCCTTCAGTGGCATGTTCTCGGTGGTAAAACAAATTTATTTTTCTTGGATTCTCTGATAAATTCAAATTGATTATTGTTATGCAGAATATCTTCAGAAGCACACACAAAAAGTCAACATTACAGGCTTTTTTTCTTACTTTGAATTATAACTTGTGTGTCTTCAACTTCATAATCTTCTATGTCAGGATGTTGTTGGGTTGTTATTATTGAAGGTGGGGAAGGGACTAGAGAATTTAATGTATCGCCTACATAACGTGAACAGTTTGTCTATGGCTGTAGTGTTTAATGTTCCAAAGATTATTTACCAAGACTATTTCACTGTCAGTACAGCATTGCCCAGTTTGAAAGTTATGGTAATGTAGCTATTCTCCTGGTTTAAAAAAAAAAAAAAAAAATTATCTCCCAATCCAGATCAGTATATGAATCTTCCAGCTGATAGCCAGCAGTCTTTGCATACTTACATTCCTCTTAAATGTTATTAGAATAGTCAAATTTGTTCTTGTACAGGGAATTTGTGCATAGGGGAATTTCTAGATCATATCCACAAAGTCAGGGCTGTTTCAGTAAAGATGCAAGAAAAAGTTCTAAATCTGCAGTTCTCCAAGAATAAGATAGAAATGTGTGTTTTCAGACCACATATGTACTAGTGGAACTGTATTTTCCCACTGGATCTCCCAGTAGATTCTCCTACTTTCTACTTAAAACTGAAATGTATCTTCCCAGGCAGGTGCACATTTATTGTTTATCTGTCTGTAAGATATGAGAGTTTCCACATCTCTACTGGATATTGTTCATCTTATTGTGCTGTTACCTTTTAGTTTTGTCTATGTACTTGAAATGACTTTTTATTTTAACTAGTTCTGTAATTTATTTTCTTTATAGAGGAAACTATATATTTATATATAACTAAATATTTATACTGGGGAAAAAAAAAACCTAATTAATAGCATTTTAAAATGTTTTTAAAAGTATATAAAGTTCTATACCTGCTCATGTCACTAGGAGTAACATGGAAATAACTTGCCTACAGACCTTCCAATTGCTTCCCCCTACGCAATAATATATGCGGGACTCCAGTGGCTATTAACTTTATTCCTCCATATGTGCCTGTATCCGCAGACTACCAGTCTTCAGCCTAAATGGTAGTGATCAGAATTTCTGATGTAGCTCTTCTTTAGCATATTACCTTGCTTATGCACTTTCCTTCTGTCTTCCCACCAAGCCCAAAACATAGATACAGGCTTGTGTCTGCTTCAAGCTCCTTCATTCCAGACAGATGAGTACATAATATGAAGATATTTTTATTATGACATTAGTAGTGTAATTTGCGCTCAGTCAGTAATTTGCCATAACTCACGTCTGTCTCTTTTAAATAGCTTAGTTTTCTACTTAGCCTGTGCTTCCCCCTACAATATTTTCATTGTGATTTCAAGCTCAAGTTCAGCTTCACAGAAACATCTAAATCTGATTATTTTTTTCTGAGTGTCTGTACAACATCGCAAATATTTGCTTACACTTTATATAAGGTGAAGAAGTGCCCATTTTGTTACATTTTAAAAGTATTACCAAAACTTATTCCAATTATTATCTGCAAAATATTAATAACATTGAATATTTTGGTTTTAAATGCGCTTCACCATTTCTTCTGACAATACTAAGGCAGTACTGTAGCTACTATCAACAAGTTTATGTGTGCTGCCAGCTGGTTCTGCAACTTGCCTGCAACTTTATTAATTGCTGAAGCATGACAATGTCAGAGAGTTCTTACATACATATGCTTGTTCACCTGAATACTTTTAGGACATTAAAGAAACTAACCAGACTTCAGGGAAGAACTGCAATTTTGAAACTGCAGCTTATGATGGAAACTGTCTCCTTTCTTCTTTGCAATGTATCAATGACCAGATTAATTAATACAAGATAATACTACTTCCTGCATCTTCTTTGCCTAGCATTCAATCAATGCATAGAAAAAATAATAGAAAAGATCATAGGGGAAAAAAAAAAAGGAGATTTTAAGGACTTCTTATGCCTTTACTACTTTCAGTTCCTACTGTAGAAACAATGATTGATTGCCTCATAGCTGTTACTTATTACAGAGTATTATAAACTTATTTATACTGGGACTTTATACTAATTCCACTGAAGTATGCTGTTGGTCTTTAGTTGATGTAACTGGGACAAAAAGCCAATGTAAATGAAGTCTAAGTTTTCCCTAGTTTATGTCTTTAAGGCAGCTCTAGCACATACTGAAGAACAGTATGTGACTTCTATATTATGATCATCAAATGCAAGTGTCCTGGTTTTGACAGGAATGGAGTTACTTTTCTGCTCAGTGGTGGTGTGTTTTGGATTTTGTATATGAAGAATGTTGATAAATACACTGATGATAAGAGTTGTTACTAATGAGACCAAGGACACTGTCCAGCCTTTCAGGTCTTGCAGGTGCAGCAAGCTGGGAGGGATACAGACAGAATAATTGACCCAAACTGGCCGAAGAGAGTATTCCATGCCATAAACGTCATGCTCAGTGTATAAGTGGGGGTTGGCCGAGGAGGGGAATGGCTCCCTCTCTTTCCTTTGCTCGCTGCTTGGTTTTGTTTCCGTGATCGCTGCTCGGGGTGGGCTGTGTTGGTCATTGGGACATCAGGTGGTGAGGATCGTGCATTGTTAATTTTGTATATCTTAGTATCTTTATATTTTGTTGTTATTTTAATTTTCCTTTGCTATTCTAGTAAACCATCCTCATCTCAACCTATTACTTTTCCTTTCTTCTTGATTCTCTCCCCTATCCCCTGGGGAGGGGGAGGATGAATGAGAAACTGTGTAGTGACTAGGGCTAAACCAGAAGAGTAAGCATACTTTTTTAAATTATCATGAGTCATTTTAATGAAGAATGTCTAGAAATCTTAATATACAAGCTGCTGGAAAGCCAGATGTGATTTCCTTACTCGTGCCTTGTCAGATGAAGTACAAAATACTTGATCAGGAAATGGAAAAGCAACCATGCAATCTACCAGCCCACTGCTGAAAAAAATTTTGCTGTTTGAAAAAATTAAATTCCAGCTGAACTAGACAAGAAATCTTACATGGACTGAAAAAATGGGAGGAAAACGAAACATGAATACCATCTAGAGATATATTGGTTATTATCTGTAGAAGCATTACCAAAAAGAAACAAACTCCAGACTTGTTACTCCTAGTCTTTAACTATCTTGAAATATGAATATCACATCTATTAAAAACTTTGGTGAAAAAAGAGAGTTTCCGAGTATCAGAGATACATCAACTGGAGGATGATTGAAGCTGAGGCTAAGACTAGATATTGATTAATATGTCAATCGCAAAAAAAAAACCCTAGGAATAAATTAGTATTTGAACGCACTCTCTCACTTCAGTAATGCTGATAGAATACATACATTGGGATGCTGCCCAGACTCAGACATGTATAGGGTAGGAACAGTCAGTTATGTATTCCTGTGGATGTATTTCTAAATCCATGTGATATCACATTTGCAGAAATTATAATTAATCAAAGGTGGAAATGTAGTTAAGCTGTTTGGCCATAATTCCATGATGACACAGTATGCTGAAAGTTCACAGCTACCTAAATATTGGATTTAAAATATTAGGTTTGGTTTTTTGTTGGTTTTTTTTTTGGGGGGGGTGGGGTGGGTGGTTATTGTGTTTTTTGTTTTTTGGGTTTTTTTTTGTAAGATACAATCTCACCAACATCATTAATGTGTCACTGATGTTTCAATATTGCTTTTAGTCTGTTTTTTCTCTTTCTGCTCCAGGAGGTTTCTATGGTTTATATGCTTATTTTGGTCAGGTGCTATGATCCTATGAAAATGACAACCACAGAGATGTATGTTGTCAAAGGTAAACTGAATATGGCATGTTATTACCTCATCTGGTTCTAGAAAGGTCTCCGTGCTGTTTTTGCAACTGAGTTTGTCTTGTAGAACTTCCTTTTTCCACCTTAAATTCTCACAAGCTTTATGCAAATTGTTTTGGTGTTTGTTTTTTTTTTTTTCTTTCCCTTGTTGGTCTTTTTTCATTATGGTCCTGTTGATACTAAGGAAACCATTTACATAAATTTCAAGGATAGT
Source organism: Tetrax tetrax (assembly GCA_009806455.1). Taxonomy (NCBI): domain Eukaryota; kingdom Metazoa; phylum Chordata; class Aves; order Otidiformes; family Otididae; genus Tetrax; species Tetrax tetrax. Next base: position 182,786 of record WHYT01014539.1, read on the forward strand.
AGAGGGAATTCAAAACATGCCTGTGGTTTTATGGTATTGCAACAGTTCTGCTAAGGCAGTGTTAATTTTCAGAAGGATGTTCAGATTCTTCTCTTCCCTGTAAATGCTGAGACCAGATGTTCCATCTAGACAGTTTTTGCAGCACCGTGAATACTCTGTCTCCATTAATGTTACTACTGATTTGCTCTGGTGTAAGGGTAAAGAATATCAGCAAATGTAGTTTTAATGCTCTTCTGCTGATGCTTGTTTTTAAAAACTTATTTTAGTTTAGGCCTTAGGAAATAATTTTAGTGTTTTGCGGGAGGTTGTGTAGGTTTTGTTTTGTTTTGTTTCATTTTTTTCAAAATATTGAAAAAATAAAAAAGTTTACAAGTTGAAATGGTGGCACTTTGAGGCCATACTGCCTAAGGCTAGCATAAAGTCATTTTAGTTGTCTAGCATCATCTCCTTGTAATGTGACAAGAAGCATGACAGGAAAAAGAAATTAGGTCAGAACTTCTTTGCAAGCAACTTATTTTTTTCCAAAAGCTGAGATGGCCCCAGAGACCTGTTAGCACAATTTAGAATATCTTTTGTTCTGCTTTGCTTGCACCTGGGGATGAGGCATTTGACAAATTTGTGATCGGAAGGCGGCAGGGGGAGACTCAAAGCTGTAGTCACAAAGTCTATTTTATTGCCTCAGCCAGAATCTGAGCATCTGTCAATATATCCTAATGTGCGATTAATTCATATATTTACTACAGAAATATGATTATCGAACATAATTTCAAAATTTTCATGACATTAATATGCATACTTATTTGAGCATGTAGTATGTTGAAATTTGGGTGGATATAGTCCTTTAGTTTAGCCTAGTTTACTCCAAAATTTTCTGACAGCTTCTGGAATTGACTAGGATAACAGGTTTTCTTCCATGGCGGTATTTGGCTCATTTCTTTCATTTCTTAATATAGTCTTTTTAGATCATATTAAGATCATTTTAATCCAACTTTCATTTTCAAAGAAAGTGCTAGGCATTTCTTTGCTGACATTTTAATATACTGAGGACGAGGAAAAGCTGTAAATCCAGTCCTGTAATTACTTCTGTAATGCTGGTATTTTCTCCAAGTATTCACATACAATTTTAGAACTCTAATTTCAGTTTTCCATTCCAGTAAAAATTATGTATTGCTACCTGAGCATGGATTTGTGGGTCTTCAGGCAGTGTGGCTGTCTCATGATTATTTTAATTAACTTGTGTGGTTCCATTTTTAAGTTTTTACAAAAGCCACTGGTTACATTTTATGATTATAATACGCAGCCATGATACATTTCTTCTTCCATTCCTCAACCTGTAGTTGAATCTTCAAAAAATTAATCTCAGTTTTCATGAGATCAGATAAACATTATAAGTTATTAAGTCTTCCAAGGTGTTTTATTTATCACATTTAACTACATAAGTTTAATTATGCTATCAACCAGACTAATCTAATCTGAAATATTATATAATCCTAAGAACTTCAAGAAAATGAAGTATTCCAGTAACCTAAAATGTAATGTTCAGTGCAGAGTGATTTAGAAACCAAAACAGTGCAACCTCACCTCTTCATTTTTGTAATTATTTTTCTCTGGAAATTAACTCACTTTTGCAGACCTTAAAAAGTGGCTGTGATTCCTAGGAGTGGGAAGAAAAAAAAAAAAAAAAAAAAAAAAAAAAAAAAAAAAAAAAT
>WHYT01014540.1:0-116982 GCA_009806455.1 Tetrax tetrax
TGTTACTAGCAGGAACAGGGAGGTAATTGTCCCCCTGTACTCGGCACTGGTGAGGCCGCACCTCGAGTACTGTGTTCAGTTTTGGGCCCCTCACTGCAAGAAAGACATTGAGGCCCTGGAATGTGTTCAGAGGAGGGCTACGAAGCTGGTGAGGGGTCTGGAGCACAGGCCTTATGAGGAGCGGCTGAGGGAGCTGGGATTGTTCAGTCTGGAGAAGAGAAGGCTCAGGGGAGGCCTTATAGCTCTCTATAACTTCCTGAAGGGAGGTTGTGGTGAGCTAGGGGTCGGCCTTTTCTCTCGTGTAGACAGTGATAGAACTAGAGGCAATGGTTTCAAGCTGCGCCAGGGGAGATTCAGGCTGGACATTAGGAAATATTACTTCTCGGAAAGGGTAGTCAGGCACTGGAATGCACTGCCCAGGGAGGTGGTGGAATCACCGACCATGGGGGTGTTCAAGAAACGTTTGGATGTTGTGGTGAGGGATATGATTTAGCTGAGAAGTATTGGTGATGGTTGGACTGGATGATCTTTTAGGTCTTTTCCAATCATGATAATTCTGTGATTCTGTGATTTAGGGGCTCTGCCTGGCAGTCCTTACCCTGGCCCTAGAGCAGAAGTGGCAGTGGTCTAGGATCTTCTTTTGCTGTGCCCTCCCCACCGGGTTTGAGATGTACACATACTAGTACAAGTGCTATCCAACTTGCTTCCTTGTGCCTACAGCTGCCCTGCAGCAAATATAAACAGCTGTTCTACTCTACTCCAGCACATTCAGAAAGAGAGGGAGCAGCTCTGTTGGCTGGAGAGAGGGGAGTGAGAAGTGTCTCCCTCAGATCCTGCTCTCTCCTCCTCTTTCTGGAGCAGAAAGATTCAGCAGCTAGTAGTCTCCCAATCTCCAGGAACAATTGGAGGAGAGAGGAGGAGGTAGAGTAGCACACAGGAATATTTTTATAGTTATTGTAATTTTGCAGGTAATGTGGTTGGACATGTTGGCTTCACACCATGTATGCTCAGTTCATTGGCCATTACCACTAATGTGACAGAGAAAAGTCACCAGACATCGCCATCAGTATCAGTCAAAAACTAGGAACTCCCACACATGCTAAGAAGGAGAAATGGGGGTGACATGCAGGGCAGCATGAAGGAATCACAGATTCACACAGAATCACAGAAAGGTTGAGGTTGGAAGGGACCCCTGGAGGTCATCTTGTCCAACCCCTCTGCTCAAGGAGGATCATGTAGAGCCAGCTTCCCAGGACCATGTCCAGTCAGGTTTTTAATTTTTCCAAGGATTGGGACTCCACAACCTCCCTGGGCAGCCTGTGCCAGTGCTCAGTCACTCTTACAGTAAACAAGTTAAAAAAAATCCGGGACCATCACTCCTTTCCCACACCCCTGGGGAATCAAAATGCCAAGGCCAAAGCATCACCAAGGGTATTGGGAAGGGCTGCTTGGGAAAAAGTTCGCTGAGCCAAAATCTACTGCTGATGACAAGGACCCAATGATCTAAAGCTTTTATAAGGACCACAGAGAAAACATCAAGCTAGAGGCAAGCCCCTGGGATCCTTATCCTGACAGAAAGACTCTGAAGCATCTGAGTTTCTGACTCAGCCTTGAGCCAGGAGCTGGTGAGGAGCGTCTGGATAGCTTTCCACACCTTAGTTCTGTTTTCCTTCAGGTAAATACACGTCCAGGGAAACAGCTCCCCAATCATTCATACATACAAGATTGGAAAGCCTGGCAAGCAACATTCAGCACTGTAATTGCATGCAGTTAGAAAGCAATTGGAATGGAAATGGGACCCATTCACTGGTTTTAGCAGATGTTTCCTGTAGGTCTTTGGTTTGCAATTTTTCATTTCCTTTCTTGTTCTGTATGTTCCTTGACTTCTTAGGATTACAGCATCCCTTCCATTACTGTAAGGAGGTTATACCTATAAAATTTACTGAGCAAATAAAGTCCTGCGATCAAGATGTAGCCAAGACAAGGAACCTTTCAAAAACAGATACCAAGTTGCCTTTATGGATAACTATGATAAACTGAAGCATACCACTTAAAGCCTTTAGTAATGTGTTAAAAACAGTCAAATTTCCTTGAAAAAACATTTTAAGAGTAATACTCTGTGTAATCACCCCACATATGATACATCATCCTGAAGTTTTGAAAACTCTTTGGTTGAAATTTTAACAGCTCTGCTTAAGAAATGCTAAACAGCAAATACTCTTTCCAGAAATATCATCCACTGTAAACCTGTCAGGCTATTACTTAGTTATTAACCTTTCTCGATGAAATTGTAATAGTGCTGTTTAAAAGAATGCTGAATATCAGAAACATTTCACTAATACATAACAGATGGATACCATATCCAGAAATATTTGTACTGTAAACCAAAGCACTTAGCAGTTTTACACTAAGAGGTCAGAGATGGGCAGGAAACAGTTTTCCCATCCCACAAGAATTTTAGTTTTCATATTTTCCTACTCTGATGAATATACAGAATATTAAAGAACCTGAAGTTTCTCATAATAGAGTAAACAGGGATTAATTTTTCTAAGTTTCTATTTGTTTGCTTTTTAATCCAAGCACATTACGCATTTATTTAACTTATCCTCCATGCATGTTACATATTGTTATTTAACACATCTTTCTTGGGTACAAACATCCTGCCCTGAGAGGGCTTCAGATTCAATAGTCAATAGGTTTTCATTTTCATCTCCAGCTCCTTGACTGAAAACCATTTTCCTAGTAGCTTAAAAGAGTAAAAGAAAGTGTTAGAGCAAAACTGTGACCTAACTGAAATACAGATTCCATACGTCACATACCTTTTATAACTCTCCATATGTGAGAAGAACTGATTTTTCCATCCTGTTTACATGGCTGATTTCACTGTTGGACTTGGTCCTGGGTGTAACATTTATTTTTAAATAAATGAAGTTTGGGAAAACTTTGAGTTGCTGATTTCCAACCAGTTATAAGTATGGGGAGGGGGACACTTGCATTTGGAAAATCTTTGTGAAGACGTGGGGCTTTTTTTCATCTTGTATAGTAGTTATTCTCATGGCTTTAGTTGGCAATCATGTTTCTATAAAAGGACGAAATATGCTTCCAAACAATGTCTTAGTTCAAAATAGTTGGGCACTTCTTGTGAAATTTAACTGCAGCTGAAAAGAAGTACACTATGTCTTCCATTTAAGAACTAGTAGACACCCTGCTAAAAGATTATGTCATTGAGCCTGAAGATTTGTATGCAACAGACAACAAACTATTATTATGTGTATATCTGTAATATGAGAGAGTAGTACATGTTATGATTTATTTTTAATAACTATGAAGCAATATGTTTTCAGAAAAATTTTATTTGGTGTGATGGAAGCAGAAACCTTGTGTTCAAAAAAATGTTTCATCCTTCTATTATGAGAATCTGATGTAGTCAAGATGTTTCAGCAGTGATTTTCTACCATTGGCAATTTGTGCAGAGTATCTTTCCCAATTGAAAAATACATGTAAGAATAATGTATTGCCTTAAAATTTTGTGGGGTTTTTTTGTGAATTATCTCAATAATTTCCACCACCACCCCCTCCACCCCCTGTCCAAGATTGATGACCAGGGCTTTTAACTAATTAAAGTACAATTTGGTGTACATTTTGGTTCTTCTGAAAGAAGAACTGTGTCTCTTCTATGCCTGTTCTTCACAAGGTGTAAATTCTACTATGTGAGCACTGAAATGATGAAGCAAGGGGTGTTGTAACTTTTCTGTTGATTAAAAGCTTTAAATACAGATGGGCATCTTTATAAATATATCTGTACATTTACATAGATACATGTTAGACTTCATTTGTACCTTCTGTATTTTGATTAAAGAATCACTAGATAAAGTTATATGGCTTATATTATTCAGACAATCAGTCTTGTTTTAATAATCCTAAAATGTACCAATTTATGTTAAGACATTTTACATTTTTATGTAACCAGCTTGCCTCTATTAAGTATTTATTATTTGTGCTGTTTATTAGTTGTAGGGATGTAGTCTGATTAATGTAATTCTCTAAGCACTTTGGGTTTGACTTTTTTTTTCAAAAATATTATTTTTTCAGTGACAAGAAACATTGAAAATTACCATAGACACTATTGAACATTTTAAGCTAACAGCAACCCTGAATACATTCTTTCAATAGCTGAAAAAAACCACTATTTTTTTTTAAATTTGAAATTTGTCCTTTTCTTTAAATCTCTAAATTCTAATATTTCTTTGAACTAGCAAACCCAATAAATATTATAGATAGTTTTTTTTTAAAGTCTACAAAGTACTTTTTTTTTTTTTGTCCAGGGAAAAAAGCTATTTAGAGACGCTACTTCTCTGACCCCCCTAACCCTGCAACATAGAGAACTTTTTCAAAATTTGTTCTGATGCCATTTAAAATAAAATTTAAACAGGATTTTTTTCCTCAGGTTATCTTTCCTCAGTAAGGACTGTTCTACAGAGTCAATCTACTGAGAGAAAGCAGTGGTACAATTTTAAAGCTGAAAAGCTGTTCCATAGTAGGGCTTTTGTTTGGTTGGTTTTTTTAACTATTATTTTATTAAGACATGCACACTCTTTTTTTTTAATAATAAAAGTACCTGGCAGAAATACTTCATTTGCTTTGATGTACTTTAATCAACTCTGCTCCTGATGGTGCACAGTAGCTATGTCTACATGGGCTGATGGTGCAGGGCTGCTGTTCCACAGTAACAGCCAGGCAACACTGACTTGGGCTGTGTGTTCGTAGGGATAAACTCTGGGATTACCTTGCATCAGAAGCCTTCTCAGCTATCGTTAAAACTATGCCTGATTTATGTTAACTTAAAATTAGACATAATTCTCTCCTACTGAGGGAAGCTTCCCCTTTGTTGTGTCGTTGCTTATGAGGTCTTCCTCCATTTTTGGGTGGGATCTTTATGTGTCAGTGGGAAATGTGTCATTCATGTAAAAACCTTCTCAGCAACCTCTAAGTTTTATTAGCAAATTGTGAGTGTATTTTCTGCAGCTCCACAAAGTTGTTGTCCTGTGTCTTGTTGGTCTGCTGCCTTACCTAGTTCAGCTATCTTAAAAACTGTATCACAGCAGTAATATCACTGCATCATCTATTCACCCCTTACCGCACCCAAATATGTTTGTCTCTGACATCTCCAAATCTCTTCAAGCGTGAGCTCCTCAGCCCCGAGGCTGCTTCCCTTCACTCCCGCAGTCAGGGCGGTCGCCCCACCTCGCACTCTGCTCTCCCTAGAGCTCGCCCTTCCCTGAGCACCTCTTGTTTCCTACAAGAGCCTTTTAAACTTCTGTATCTATTAGTTTCCAGCATGGGGAGAACAGCCAATGACAGCTGAGGTAGACAAGGAGAGAAATGGTTTTGTGTGATGGTGCCCCCAGTGTTTTTTAGGAGGTTGCTTGTCTGTAGCTGATTGTGTTGCCTCCTTCCTTGATTTTCTCCCTAGCTTTCTGTTAAGATATAAGTATACATTTATACAAGGAATTTTTGCAATTATTTTCCCTATTTCCCTAGGAAAACATTAACAAAACGTTAACACAGCATGATCCATAAAACTGCCAGTAGTTGCAGGCTTTTAATCTGATGTTGTAGTAGATATTGGTCCTGCCAATTCCAGCTAATTTGCACTTTGCATGTTTCCAGTATTTATGAGCATGAGGAATGCTATGCCATGCTTTTCTATCCCAATGGATAAGGCCCCACACTAAATCCACGCTGAAACACATGTCTATGTGCTGTATCGTAACTGAACTGCTGAGAGAGATTGTAGCTGTTCCCTGCCAGCCTTGTTACCTAGGTTAATCTGGATGGTAGCCTAAGAAGGTCTCAAATTCTTGAATGTGGGTCACTTTTAAGACAAGTTTTCTTTGTGAATAAAGAATGAAGTGCACAATCTCTCTGAAGCAGAATGGATTGCTAATTCCTTTTTTTTTTCATGTATGTGTATCGTTTCTCTCTTATGCTTGTGAGTGCACACATACAGAGACACTGTAAGCTTTTTATAGTTAATAGGACCCTCGGCATTTTTAAGCCTTAGTCTTGACTAGACTTATTTGTTTTATTCTGCTTTCCTTTTACTGTACTTTGGTAAGTGTTTGAGCTTAGTTCAAGTGAAGTTTCTCTGATCATTCTGCATGAAGGGCACCACAGAAGTAACACAAGAATGATTGAACTGATTGAATGAATATACTCCTTCCTGCTATGTTCTCTTCTTCATTGGTATTTAAAAGGAAGAGGAATGGAGAGCTTCATAAATGCTATGTGGACTGCACATTTTTGTTATGTGGTCCTTCTACTATTTCCATACTTATAGCATCAAAATATTTAACCAACAGAGTAATCATGAAACATCGGCTATCTGTTATTTTACAGCTTGTTTTTAAACTAGAGAGAAACCACCACAAATGTAGAAAGAATATTCTTAATGGTCTTTCTCAGGACACTTTTGTAGTGGGTCACCATAATCTGAGAGGGAAGTGCGAAGACGAATGGCAGTCAATCAAGTCTTGCCGTAGCTCACTAAGCTCCAGGAAACCATGTTTACTTGTACTTTCAGACTCCAGCAAACCAACCACAAGAGGCTGACCAGGGCTGTATTCCCAGTGCAATATAAGTAGCAAGGAGAATAAGCAAGTGGGGTCTTGGTAAGTAACCTCAAAGGAGATAAGGATGGATTAACATGACTGCAATATATGAGACCTCACCTCAAAGACTGTGAACAGATGAGGTCAACCACATTCAAGAAAGGGGAACTGAAAGTAAAAGTATGTTCAGAGAAGGGCCACCAGGAGAGAGGCAGAAAACATATATTTTGAGAGGATACTAAAAATGACCTGGTTTTTTTTTTTTTTTTAATTTAGCAAAGGAATATCTATGAACATATCGGGAAGGCATATGCCAGAGAGGGAGAAGAAGTAGTTAAACTCAGTATCAAAATAAAAGATTAAATGCATTTAACTAGTTACAAAAACTGCAGGAAGTCAAAAGAAAGACAAAAGGAAGTCCTCAAACATTAAATTATTGAGGTTTTGAACAGCGTTACCAGAGATGTGGGGAATAGTGGGAATAAAAATGGAACTGCTTGTAAAACACAGTTCAGTCAGTCTCTGTATACGAGATGATGTGATGTGGTTTGCTTATGATAGTTGGATGGTTGTCTGGCCTTGGCGGCTCAAGAAGTCCCTTCCAATCTTATGTTAATCTACATGTAAAAGAAATCTATTTCATAGAAAAATTATCCCAGTTGAAGTAATAGAACAAATGGAACTTTCACATCTATTGATAAATTACGCAATTTTTATCCATAAATGGTTGGACTGTTACAATTACACTCTGAATTTTTTTAACTCTGGTTAAAAATTATGTCCAAAACATAAGTGAGCACCTCTAGACTTCTGGCATCTGTCATATTGTTGTAGGTGGTTATCTCATCTGAGCTTGTAAATGGAGCAATTTTGAAGTTGGATAATGGACAGAGAGTTGCCAAGTGAATCTTTGGCCTGCCTTCTGAATCAGTAATAAGCAAATGTTTTGATGGATAAATTATATTAATGGATCTGCAACTGCTGAGAAGGTACATTTCCAAGTAAAACATAAAATGGACTTCTGATTTTTTATGGCTATTAAAAACCATTGGGTGCTTGGATTTCCTACCAACCTGACCAGAATCTATTATAGGAAATATTATTCTGTGTATGTTCCTATAGTTTCAACTGTAAGGTATTTCTCCTTGTTCTTCTCCTAAGCCAGTGGCTCTCAAGTTTTTTGAACTGGTGAACCACTTCTGAGCTTTTGTAATGCCTCAAGCGCTTACCTGTATTAAACATGCTTTTCAATTTTAAAATACCACTGGAGCAACTGTGAGTCTGTACACTGCTTGTAAACCACTTATCCAGACTTTAAAAGTCAGTGTTAGAAAGGTATTGTGTTGCATTGCTAAAACTATTAAGAAACAATTATTTTCTTTCACAAGGTGGCTATAATTTGTGATCGACTGCAGTAGTCCGTGATTTCATACAGTTAATAATTTTTTCTATTTTTTGGTATAAGGATACATATAATTTTTGTGCTTATTGCCTTATTTTTACAAATGTGATCATTCATCATTATTATTATTGCTGCTATTATTATTACACCAGGTGATTAATGAGCAGCTTTGAGATTGCTCACACATACACACTGTTTTGTCTGTGGTCTTTCATGCCTTGGTAAGCAGGGCCATTCTCATGGCTTGGTGCTGTTTGTGTTCTTCAGCAGGCTGAGCATGACTGCAGAAAGAAGAGTAAGGCACGGTTTGGTCTTCAGGCCTTTGATGAGCTAAAAAAGAAAGAGTAGGGAAAGTTTCTGGCATTAGTGAACCGGATCTGTGAGAGTAGAGAATACTTAGTACCTATTTTTAAATAATCTTTCCCTACCTACTTGAATCAGGCTTTGCCAAATGCACCACTGTTAGAAATATTAGCCATTGTAATACCAGATGCTGTGGTCAGATGTAAAATTAATTTTCTCTCACCATATTCAGACAAAGTAATTTGTATGATGCATGCGTGTATTTTCCCTGCCACAAGGGGTGAGGCCAAATCCTTTCCTGGCATCTTTAATTGCCTCAATTAGGTAGGTTTTGTGTGGTCCTCACTATGAAGGTGTGGTCACATACCAGTCAGTCCCATTCAGTTGTAGAAGCAGACCACAGTGCTTGTAACACAGTTAATTCTGTTATTAAGCAGCATGTGCTGCTTAATAACAGAGTCACTGATGTGACTCTGTTAATAATGTAGTCACTCATGTTTCAGACTGCCATGTGCATTTGATAGATTTCCTCATCTTTTTGCCCTTCTCCTTATTTAGCACAGAAACTGTTGCAAAATGCTAATGTATGTACACGAACCCACTCAGAAAGTGCGTTTTTGGACCTGGAGATGAGTCTGTGTCTGGTCAGGCTCTGAGTAACATGAAGGGATCCCTCAGAATGAGCGATGTTGCATAAATACAAGACTTTAACGAAGTACTAAGATTTGTCAAATGTGCATTTCTGAGACAATAATGATGATAGTATAAAAACCAAAGCTATATAGTAAGTCTTACTCTTATTTCCTAACCAGTAATTAAAATTGCATTAATTTGAAGGATACATATTTCTCAGTGAACATTTTTTTCTGAAAGAAAAAACAATGCTGACTGAGTTCTAGAAAGATAATCATGGACCACCCAGGCATAGTTTTTACAAGGTCCAGTTTACTAAGGAATGCCAAAATGTTATCTCCTGGGGTTATTGAAGAAGAAATCAATGTTTGTACACTAGAGGCTGTTTTTTAAGTTATAACTCCAAAAGAAAAAAGAAAAGGAAAGAAAGGATGGTAAAATAATATTATTATATTTAAACTATGATTCTCCATTGCCTTTGCCAAAATCTTTGATGGAAAGTGCAGTGTTACAAATAAAAATTCAGTAGAAAAAGCCATACTACCACGAGTACACCCATATGGCATGCTGCAGTATAGGCAAATATATAGATCTTACTGAAAAAAAAAACCCAAACCACAAAAGCTGAATGATACAAGAGGCAAAACTTATTCTTTCGTAAGGGTATATACTGAGAACCAGCTATCCAAACAATGATGCTGCTGCAGATGTTTATGAGGTAATTGACAGTCATGATGCACAAATGCTACTTAAAGGATATTATGGAGTAAGGATGGAAGTGGCCTTTTAAACTCTCACAGCACTGGAGCAGGGAAGCAGGCGATGCAGGAGAACAGACAGGATTTCTTGCTTCTGCCTTTCACTTGCAGCAGCGGCTTCTCTGGTGAAATTTTACGAGCTTTCATGCTGTAATAATGATGACAAAGAGCCAGAGAGGGTATTCATTATTTTTGTTTGGAGATGATTTGGAGGTTTTTGTTTGTTTATTTATAAATAAAAATTCCATACATTTATGAATAACCACCGTGCCTACCCTGTCCCCAGCGGGATGAGGAACAGCTTGCCTGCACCCGGTTTGCAGTAAGTCAGAGCCTCCAAACTCTATCAAGTATAGAATCATGGAATAGTTTGGGTTGGAAGGGACCTGTAAAGACCATCTAGTCCAACCCCTCTGCAAGGAGCAGGGACATCTCCAACCAGACCAGGTTGCTCAGAGCCCCATCCATATCTGATAGTTTTCACTGGATCTGCTTTCTTCCACACGGGGTATTCCCGACACATTCCAGGCTGTTTGACAGGCTGAAAAATGGCTGGTTTGAAAAAGAATTGTTTTGATTTCATGATAGAAGGTGGCTTGATTTTTGGTTGATGTGGGGTTTTGTTTTGTTTTGTTTTAAATTCTCATGTATTAACAACTGGCCAGGCTTATCCAAAACACTTCCCTTTGAGGTATACACATTTCCTGGAAAATTTGCACTCTGAAGGTGTAATGCTGAAAAAGTTATGAATGATGGAAAACAAGGGAACCTCTGTGACAGCTTTAACTACAGCTGTCACTATCATCCCAGCTATGACATATGGTCCTCTACTGTCACAAGAGCTGGGACTGTGGGTGCAGTAATAATAGCCTATAAGAATCTGCATTCAGCTTCTCATAAAACACCAATCATGGACCATTATCCAGTAAGTTCTGCAAGGCACGCTTCCCAAAAACCCCAATACCAAATGAAAAAATTGCAATGCAAGCCAAAAAACTCAACCCCCAAACCAGACTGTACCTCTTCAGTCACCATCCAGTTTAAAACATTCATTACAGAGAATATAGCCAGCCCTACATGAGCTTGCACAGAACACACGCCTCACTGCAATTGTCTCCACCGAGGTTTTATTACTGCCCTGTGCAGAGTTAAAAAAAAAAAAAGAAAAAGAAAAAAAATTCCACAGCAACAAACTTACAGAACATAGGGATCAGTCTCATTAAGGAAGAAAGGGGAACTTTATGAAATATATTTACAGAAAAAGGAGGCGAGAAAAGGAAGAAAAGAGTACTGTACCAACTCCACTAGGGAAATAAAAGAGACGACCAGCCTTATACCAACAGAAAGAGGCATAGAATTACTAGAAAAACAACTATAAAGACATCGTAAATCAAACAGCATAGAGTTTAGAACATCAAAAACGCAGAAATTTTCATCTATTATTAATTATGCTAAAAAATTCTATCTCAGAATATTTTACACAGCAGCTGTTGCCAAGAAAATCTACATCTTCTTCAGCTGAGAAACTTTAAAATCAGAAGCAAATCTTTGTGTAGCCAGTGGAGATAGCATAGATATTAACACATATTTCAATGTCTTCTTTCCATTTTCCAGTCAATTAAAAATACAAATTTGAAATACAAAAAGTATTTTAATTTTATTTTGATCTTATTTAAATATTTAACTGAACCCAAATATTGCCCTGTTTTGTGTGTGCATGCATGTGTTATAAAAATCCAGTCATGGATTTGATAACTCTTGAAATTGAGTTATGGCCGTTAATCCATGTGGATTAGTAGTTCTAAATGGTAATTTACTTGTTGTTTTATTTTTTTTTTTCCCTTGCAGTAATTTTGAGAAGGTTGAGAACACTTTTGGAGATGGTATCAAAGTTAAGATACACCAGATTTGCTCCTTGCTGAAGCCTGTTAGCACCAACTCTAGCAGCTAACCTACAGTGAGAGAATTGGTATTGTTATTTTTCTATCAATGTGTGTGTATGTTTTCGTATATTTTAGGGAGCTGGTTCAGGACTTGGGTCCACAAGTATAGATGCTTGTCTACACTTTCCTGAACATGATTTTGACAGGGGCAGGACTGCATTTTGTATAGCTTGAGACTTTGGCCTCTGTAATCTACTGCATCTCTTCACATGTCTCGTCATGCGTTAATTTACATTGCAAGTTCCTCAGGGCAGGAAACACATCAGTGTTTGTGTGCTTATGGAAATAAATAGAATAGGATAGGATAGGATAGGATAGGATAGGATAGGATAGGATAGGATAGGATAGGATAGGACAGGACAGGACAGAACATTTCAGTTAGTAGGGACCTGCAGTGATCTTCTAGTCCAACTGCCTGAACAGTTCAGGGCTGATAAAGTCAAAGCATATTGTTAAGAGCATTGTCCAAATGCCTCATAAACACTGATAGCCTTAGGGCATCAACTGCATTCCCTGTTTCTTCTCAAACTAAGCTGCAAATAGTGGAAATTAAGATATATAGAGATATAGCTGAAATGTCCATGTTGCACTCTCCGTGTGTTTCAGTGTGGACTAAAAGGATCAGTTTTAGTGGCAGGAGATATTCTGGCCTCCATATGCATCCAGTGCCTGGTCTCCTGTCAGGGACTCGTTTAGAGCCATTTAAGTTGTAAATTATGTTTCTTAAAAACTAATTAGTTCTTATTTGTCTAGATAAAAGATAAGGCATACAAGACATTATTAAAAACTAGCTTGATAAAACAGAATGCTCCATTTGAAGGGTGGGAGGAGAATTTTCAGGGGAAATACCAGTAGCAGCAAACAGCAATAGCCAAGTCAACTCTCGTGGTTAGTATTTGTCAACAGTGTAACACATTTGCATCAGGAAAGTCATAGAAGCTGTTCACTTGGAAGAATTGCAGTCTCTTGTTCTTGAAGCAGCAGTGAAATGACAACCTATAAAATGCTTGCAAAGAGTTGAAAGGAAACATTTCAGGCACTGCCTGGAAAACGTGTGACTAAGGCTGTGAGAATAATTGTTTTTTTTCAGCTAAAGCGCCGAACCTAAAAAACGGGGAGAAAAAATAAGTTAGAGTCGAACCAAATGGAACTTTGCTTTTTGTTTTTCTTGCCAAAATGGAAATCTGAAAACATTTATTTAGTGTAAAATGCAAACATACATTCCATTTCATCCAAAACAAAAATGTTCATTTTGAAGCATGAGGAGGAAAAGTAAAGGAAATAAAGGGCTGGGGTTTGCCAGATTTTCAGAGGTAGCAGTGCTTTTTACCTAGCAGCTGGTATGGGGGATGTTATTTGAAAAGTGACCCCCTGACTCATTATGTGACCTTAGCATAGGGACGGAAAGCACAGGCTTTTGCAGGGGCGGGGGCAAAAGGCCCTTCCCCAGGTCTTTATGACCACAACACAGTAGGCAGAAGGTAAGCTTCCTTCTACACCTGATGTGAAGCTCCATATCCTGCGAGTGCTCCCGCTCTACCTGGCTACCAGCTCTCGTGAAAGCAGGTGTGCTCCATGCCATGTGTGTGCAGCTCCTGCCTTTTGTCTCGGGGACTGCATGGAGTGGGATGTTGGATGCAGCTGCCACAGCCACCAGGCTAAAAAGCCTTTTTCTCCGTTGCTTTTTCTTGCTCTTTGCCACAGTGATTATTTAAGCACCTTGTAATGCTTCATCTTCGTAATAACATGGAACGGCCCTCCCAAGAAGGATTTAGAGCCACTTCCCTGATATCCTGTAGATAGATGGTAAGGGCACAGGCATATGTGGCAGGTCAAGGCCTCTCTCAACTCTGTTCAGAGAATTCTCAGAGGTGTTGTACCTACTGTTTGTGACCTACTCACATATTCAATGTAAGCTAAATGAGACTTAGTTTGCAGGTAGGTGGCATCTGCACTGTCAGTCCAACATAACCTGGGATGTACACCAGTATTTCTTTCCTGGAGACATGGGCAGGAACACGGGAGCTCTAGGGAGGGCAAGAGTGCACAGACAGTGCACTCCGATCCTTGACTGAGGATCTAATTTGCTGCATCTTGTGCAATAACAGAGTAATTCTGTTTGGAAGCGACATCTGGAGGTCTCTAGTCCAACCTCCTGCTCAAAGCAAAGTTAGCTCTGAGCTTGGCCCAGGCTGTTCAGAGCTTTATACAGCCAAATTTTGAAAACTCCTGAAGATCGAAACTGCACAGCCTCTTGGGCAGTCCCAGTGGGTGCTGCTTTTATGGGAAGAAGTTTTTCCTTATATCCAGTTTTAATCTTCTTTTCTTCAACTTAAGTCTGTTGTCTCTAATCCTCCCACCATGCACCACTGAAGATCCCATCTCTGTCTTTTCAATCATCTCCTTGTAGGTACAGGCAGCTGCTGTTAGGACCCCTAAACCTATCTCCTCTCCAGGCTGAACCAGCCTAACTTCCTCAGCCTCTTCCTAAATGGCAGGTACTCCAGCCCCTGACCATCATGGTGGCCCTCTGCTGAACTTGTGCTACTTCATCTGTGCCATTGAGAGCCTCTTTTTTCCCTGTGGCAAGGCTCTGCATTTGGCCCTGCTGATTTTCACGGAGGTTTTGTTGGCCCCCTCCTCTGGCTTGTCTGGGTCCGTCTGGATGGCAGCCCCTGCCCTCAAGTATATTGAGTGGTCCCCCAAAATTGCCACCTGCAAACTTGACAGGAGTGCAAACTCATCACCTCCTGCAGGTCATTCATAAAGATATTAAACAGTCCAAGTCCCATTGCAGGCACCCAGACAGACTATGACTCGTTAACCATAACCCTCTGAGCCTGAACATCCAACCAGTTTTTTCGATCAACTAGTTGTCCACCCATTTAGACTGTGAGATTTCAACTTGCATACATGTGTACTGTAGAAGACAGTACTTAAAGTCTTGCTACAGTCAAGGTAAATGGCATCTAGTCCTCTCTACTTTTTCATAGATCCAGTCATTTTCTTGTAGAAAGCAATTGAGTTGGTCAAGTATGATTTACTCACTGAAGGTTCTTTATTCAACCAGGCAAAATGCAGCCGAAAAATAGGAGGTGGCCTGTCCTAGACCACACAAGTGGTCAATTTTGCAACCAAGAACAAAACTTGAGTCTTCTTAATTTTGGTCCAGTCCCTGACCTAAATTATGTGTCTCTATTTTTTAACTGAAAGTTAAATTTCAGTGAAGTGTTTCATAGCTGGAAGGAAAAAAACCAAAACATGGACCACATGGCAGATCCCCAGAGACCACCAACAACCAATAGAACATATTTTGAGAACTGTTATGTTAAACCAAATTCAACTATGAATTGATAAGCTTTTTTCTTTAGAAATAAATGGCCAACATAATTTGGCCTTGACATTTCCTCGACCACAAATAGCTTAGGAGCTTTGAAAATTGTACTCAGGTTAGGAAAACAATGAAGAATAGTGGAATCTCTTTTGGTGGTAGTAGGAGGAAGGAAGTGCATGTCATACGTAACTGCCTACAAATATTTGACACAGAAATTGATATGTTTAAGCAAGTTTAACTTTGATTCCTTAAAGTTCAAGACTGTGATCTTTGCTAGTGAGGCTGACAGATCAGAGAGACAAAAGAGACAATATTCTTAATGCACTAGAGTGCCAGACTGTCTAGTGGTGCCTACAAGTGGAGCCACATTTTTAGAACTCTTTTCCCCCAACAGTTTTCTTGTGAGATTTGTGGCCTTATTTGTGAGAAAACTTTGCCCTGTTTTTTTGGCTTTGTTGAAAATCTGACGACTTTTTTTTTGTTGATTTTTGGATGAGTGCTCTTGAAAATCCATCTTAAGGAGACAGGTGAAAACTTTGACTTCTGACTGAAATATACAGAAATATAACTTGCATTGGAGAGTAATGCCTCTTTCCCGAAGAACAAGACAGTGCATCTGAGCTCCTGTTTGAATGCAGCTTTTAAGGGGGAATTTCAGAGTTGTTGAGTTTCACACATGAGCAGTAACGGATGGCTCGTTTAACCTCCGGGCCCATTGTGAAACCACAGCCAAAGAGAGAGACGAATTGCAATTGGATGTTTTCAATGAGCTGCACCACTTGACTGATGGATGCACTGAAGTCCAAGAAGAATTTCCATCCAATTTAGTATGTTAAGACTTCAACTCTACCATCTATCTTTTAAATATCTTTTTTTTTTGATAGCAGTTCACAGGTAACACAGAACGTAACTGCATATTGGGCCAGATGAGTGTGGTCATGTTTTATAATTATGGGAACCTCCATTACATAGAAAAATTGCCTGAAACTCTTATAAAACATCCTTACTGTACCATAGGCTGGTAGGAATATGGTGCCTCAGATTGTTTCCTAAAGTTTTGAAAACTAAGCACTGCTGCATTAAGAGAAAAATAATTTTGCACATCCTGCTAAACTACCACATGTTGTTAAATACACACCCATTTTAACGTATTCATCTTCCATGACCCGTTGTTAGCTCTTCATACCCCACAAGGGGATATATCTCAGACTTTAGGAAACAATGATCTGTTGTGACTCAGCTGCTTAAACCTTATATTAATTATTTTCCATCAACAGTTAACCAGTTGCTATGTATTTTTGCTTGCTATTATTCATAATTTAATAAATAGTAATATATGATGGGTTAACCCATAAAAACTTCAGCGGTTTGAGTGGCTTTCAGTGGGCATCTGAAACCTACTTACTGCTATAGGAAAGACAGGAAAATGGGATCTGCAGATTATGTGCATAAAACTAGAACAGTCCTGATTGCAGCAGGAATGGAAATTTGAAAACTGTTTTGCTAATTCCTCATACCCACATAAAAATGCAAGTTTCTACATCTTTCTTTCTTACCTTCTTTTTCTTAGGAGTGAGGCAGAGGGAAAATATATGGAAAGAGAAGGTAAGAAAAATTAGAGAGGGGGGGGAAATTGGAAATAGGAATACAAAAATACCACAAAAAATATTTTCGGTATTTCAAATCTAGCTTAACCAAGAAGCATTAGAAATGTCTGTTCATGCAAAAATTCTCACTCATTCTGAAGAGGAAGAACACATTTTGGCAGTTCAGTGAGGAGTGTGCAAATAATGCTGCATCTTTCCTGAGTGCTCCAGCACTCGCCTGAAGCAAGGCAAGACAGTAAATCTTGTCTTTGCATTGTAGCCCATCTAATTTTCATCTTCACTTTCTTCCCATGCTCATCCAGATATTACTAAGTCTTTGCTCAGTTTTAATACTCCTTTTTTTTTGTTTAAAAAAAAAACTTCCACTGTGCAGCTGCTGGGCTTGTAGGCCCATTTTTACAGCTCCTTGCGATGAACTTGCCCCCTCTTTGCCTGGTCCTAGTCACAAAAACAAAGGAAGACAGAGGGAAGCAGACTTGTTGCTAAGCTTGGCTCTCCTGTTGCAGAGGTCTGATGTCTGAGGTGTTAATCTTCATGTTCTTTTGATCTGAGTAAGGATAATAGGTTGTTTTTGAACATTGTTTCTGGTTCATTAATATGTATGTTGTCTGCTCCTTTTTTTTTTTTTTCCTACAGAAAATCCTTTGAAGATACCTTTGTAGCCTCTCTTCTGCTGCAGGCCTAACTTTGACTTTTCCGCTGTTTATTGTTTTCCTCTCCGTTTCATGTTCTCACTCCATTACAGCCACTTGGCTGCTGCAGCCAGGGCTAAAGCATCATCCCGCTTTCTTCCTGAGGAGCAGTCTAACACAACAACACCTTCTGTTGCAATCTCACTCTGTGTAGAAAACTATGCCAGCCATGGCCAGGTAGCACAGAATAAGTCCTGGTGCCACTCTTTTTTCACATTCTCTCATCCCAGGCAAGAACTGAGGATACAGTGTGGCAGCCAGGGCCATAGAACATGCAGTGGGATTTTTGTAGGGTGCGTCAAACCTATCGCACCCATGCAGCACAGTGTATCTCTTATAGGCACGGGGGACTCCAAACAGTGTGTAAGGTAGTCCCTAGTCCCCCTGCTAGGTGATGTGGTTCCATCAGGACTCACTCAGCGTGAGTGATGCCTAAGCCCCTCTGGTTTCTGCATGTGGCCCTGGCGAAGCTGGTGTCACTGAGCTGACTGATACAGAAGACTGTCACTGGTAGGCAATGGTGCCTTTTAAGTATCCATGTTTCTCCCTACAGTTAGTATTGGACAAACCACCCTTCATTAACTGTGCTAGTCTGATTGGTGTTGTTTCCAGGCAAATTTAAATAGTTGTCATACTGTACCCCATGAAAGGGTGAGACAATCATTATCTAGTTTTAAAGGCTGCTTGTGATGAAAAGAGCATTGGATCATTTGACTGCTATTTTTCTTTGGAATACACCCTCCTACTCACCACCCTGTGGGCATCTATACTCTCTTTTGTTTAAGTTGTTTCTGTTCATGTGATTTCATGTGCTTTGGGGCATTTCAGTGTTCTTGCTGATCTTTTTTTTCACCCTGCTTTCTCTTCCTCTGTACCCTCTCCATATTTTTGTTGTATATTTGGCAAAGCTGTGGGTTACACCCATGTTTCATCTTGTTGTTTTTGTCATTTTTTCACCAACTGAGCTCAGAGGAAGGATTTGTTTTTCAGTAAAATCTGGGGACTTTTTGTTTTTTGTCTTTTAATAATTTTATAGTTTTGTTGACTAAAGCACAAGAAAATTGAACAACTTGTCCATGGTCACACACTGAGTCACTGCTTCTGTCAAAATAAGAATCTGCCTAGAGCTGCCATAGTTTGCATCTCATCATTCCAACCATTCGGGAAACTCAGCTTTTCTGTGAATTTGTCACAGATCTAAATGAAAGCAATTTTTTACATCATCTGTCTCTATGGCACTAAATAAATTTCACAGGCATAGCTATTGACCACACTATGTGGAAGACACTCGTAAAATGAAGCTCTGAGATAAAGCAAAAGATGTTAGTTCCTGGCCTCCAAAGCGAGGATTAATAACAACTCATGAATCTTGACCCTCTATGTCCAGCTCTGCTCTGGCCCACGACTCACTTGAGAGAAACATCTGGGACGAAGAAGGAGGTCTGAAAATCTCAAAGTTTTGCATTCGTCCTAAATTGTCGAATCTTGTCACAGCCCAAGAACAGAGTTCCCATGTGTGGCGTGGGGCAGAACTGCTCTCTTCTCTCAGACCTGTAGATCAGGCTTTGAAGGGGTAAGCCCTGAATAGAGAGGGAGCTCACTAGTGATCACTGCTTCTGTACTACTCATAACAACAGATAAAAGAGCAACATTGCCTGCAGAGACAGAAGAAACTGTAGAAACAGAATCTACGAGCTTATGGTTTTATAAAATATACAGGGAAGACAGGGTGGGAAACATTCCCAGTATTCCTGCTACTCCATTGCATTAAAACTGTCTTCAGGCATAGAAGGTTTTTCAACAAGAGGACTTTTTTTTTGCTGGGCAAGTGTCTTTTCATTGACCTACATCCAACCTGAGTCTATTCAGAGTCCTCCAGCAATTTTCCAGTGATGGTGCTGCTTTTGGTACAACCTGACAGTATACTTTTCTTCATTAACTGTCATAGACTCTCTGTCCCTCAGGGTTCCATAAATCACATCTTGATAGTGCCTTCTTCCTAGGGCTTGGGCCCTTGCCACTGCCTCCTAAGGCTGCTAAGGATGTCTTCAACAGAGCTAAGAGCAGAACCCACCACCTCTGACTAGTATTTTCAAGTGAAAACTCTAAAATGCTTACAATGTTTAACAGTGAAAGACAAAAAGGCCCCAAGTGGAGAAGAGTACCAATATACCTCAGATATTTTTATCGACTGAAAAATATTCAAAGTTCTGTAGTAGTCAGTGACATCTCTTGGTGGTGAAGAACTGTGGGAAGGGCGACAAAGAAATTAGAATATGGCAGGACATATAATAGAATTATCATGGGCCAAATGAAAGACTAATTTAAGTCTTATTTATAGTCTGTAAGTAACATTCAAATTTCACTTCATCTTCTTCAAGCCTTTTACTCAATAATTCTTTGAAAGGAAGACTAATTAAGAAAGGGATCCACTTGGCAACTTATTAGTCTTAAAATCTTTCTTCTTTACAGCTTTGGTCACTACTGCTTCCACAGTCTTTCGGAAATTTTTCTTCAGTTTATTGAAGAGACTTCAGTTGCCTCAAACCTTTTTATTTTACCTCATTTAAATATATCAGCCAGTTTGAAGACTTGATAAAGATGAATGCAATTAAGCTTAGAGGCCTCACAAATATTAGGCAAAGAGCTTTTATTTTGACAAGACAGTGGAGCCAAATTAAAATAATATCTAGTAATTCTCTGAAAAT
This sequence comes from Tetrax tetrax, assembly GCA_009806455.1. Lineage (NCBI taxonomy): Eukaryota > Metazoa > Chordata > Aves > Otidiformes > Otididae > Tetrax > Tetrax tetrax. Next base: position 19,992 of record WHYT01014540.1, read on the forward strand.
ATGAATATGGGAATTTCTGACTGTAATTAATTTTGTATGGAGATTATAATGACTTACATTTACATACAACAAGGAATGCTAAAGAACTGATGCAACAGAGTTTGTGTGCATGGATGTGTATATGTGTGTGTCTATATACGTAATGCAATATTATAATGTGACAGTATGCATTTTATAATGAAGATTAGTACTGAGTTTCCATTATCTCTATGCAGCCCTCCAATACTGCAGGAGAAATTAATACTAGCAACAAAATCAGCAGGCAAGCTAAGCCCAGTGTGCACTTTTCCAGCCAGACGTGAGGTTGAGTGGAATGGCAGATCCTAAATTATCATATTCCATCAGATAATGCCTCTGTGCAGTTGGCTTTTCAAATCAGTCCCAAGCTTCTTTGCAAGCAGGTCATTAGTATCGTACCAAAGGGGAAACTGTGACAGCAGAGGTAGAAACAGAACCTGTGGCCTCTCAAGTACAAGCCTGACATTCATACCCACCTGGTAAGCCACATTCCCTCCCAACACAAGCTTTCCTTGAGCAAAACCAGAGGTCTGGTGGCCATTTTTGCCCTGAGTCTGCTCTGTAGAGGACACAGGTCTCCATCTCTGAGTTCTATTAACTGAGGTTTGAGGAACTTCATTAACTGAAGTTTGAAGTGCAAAACTGATTTCAGTACACTCTGATTTTTTAAATCAAAAGATTTTTGAGAAGCAAACCATGAAATAGTATTGGTAAACAGATGAAGTGCCAGACACAGTAGATGTTGTTTGATGGAGACCTCCTTTTTTTCTTTTTTTTTTCTTTTAGGAAATAATCTCTACAGCAGTCTGATTAGAACAAAACAGAATGGCAGTGGCCTTATTTTTTATTACTTTTAAAAATAAAGGACAGTTTTCACAGAAAAATATGCTTTTCTTTGGACAACATCTGGTCAGAATTCACAATGTAGAGTAATATTTAGGAAGACTCTACTCTTACGGAAGCCATAATAAGACTAGGAAGTCACACCAAACTTGGGTGGGAACATCTGTCCCTAGACAAGCCCAGAGAGGATCATAAAGAGATCTGGAGTCTCACTCGATGTTTATTTTTTCTGCCTCTTAGGCGTTTGAAGTGGCTGATGACCCACTCTTTGCTTGTTAAGGATAAAGCCTTACAGAAGATGCTAAAATGGCTAAATTGCCATTCGCTAGCTTTCACACAATTTGTTAAGCACATACTATAATTATTATGGGAACAGTAGTGGCACTGCCCAGCAACTAGAGAGGAGAGGGCTGAAAGCCAGGAGATGTATGGCTATTTTCTTTACTGTGCTACTAAATAGCTCTGGGCCTGCCGATCAAATAAATTCATCTCCACACCTCAAGTTCCGTAAGCCTGATTCTCCTGACATATGTAACAAACTTGCACCATTGTCTTTTTTTGCAGTAATATCAGTAAATATTACTTCTTGCCCTTTCTTCTATGAGTTTGTGTGCAGTTCATAGAGGCTGAAGGCATTGGCCCACTTTTACAGACACTCTTTGAGGTGCATGAATGCAGGGAGCTCTTGAGTTGATCTTTTCAGAGAACGACAACAGCAGTACGAAGCGTTAGGATTTTTTCTATTAGCCATTTGTCTGCTCATTTGCAGTCTTGACTCCACAATTTATCAACTAATTTTGTTATTGAAATATGAAAACTTAGGGAGGGAGGTAGCTGGACCAGTTTGGAGCGGAGCTGACCTTGAATAAGACATGCCAGCTCTGCAGAGAGCATACAAATGTGTTACACTGTATAATACGCAGAAAGGTCTTGAGGTCTCTCCCCTCTCTTTAAACATCAAAGATGGGATAATGTGTTTTCATCCTTCAACATTAAACATTCTGTTACGGTCTTGGCAAAGGCGGAGAATTGTCTCTGGGATCCGCTGCCATGGGAGGTCACGGAGTCAAACAGTACAGCTGGATTTGAAAACTGAGAGGAATAATTTTGTGACCAGTAATAAAATGTGTAGCTACACATGCTAAAATAGTGATAGGGCCATAACCTGAATGCAGAGAGAGTCAGGGAGGAATTCTCCTCTATGCCACATGGAAGCAGTGGCTGGTGGATTTGAGGGGTGAAAAGGCGGGGTCACCTTGTCTTGAGGTAGCAGATAAATCAGACTTGATGGACAAAACCACTTCTAATTTCTGAGAATATTTGTCTCAAAGTGGGAAAGTGCAAAGTAAGTTAAGAGGTCCTGGCAAAGATTTGCTAAGCAGATGTGCCTGAGGACACAAATCATTGTTGTAAAAGCAGGAGAACATTTCACTTTGGAATGGACCGAAGGTTGGATTCCTTTTTGTGGATTTATAAGAGCTTCGAAATGCTTACTGTTGTTTCTGGATGTTTCTTAGAAATCAGGAAGTGAAAGTGAAATCTTGGCTTTACAACTTTTATTGAAGAGTTTGAATGACTTACATCATAACTGAGGAAGAGAATCATGGAAAAATTGTTTTTTTTCAGCAGAGAATCAAAATTAGATGGATTATGGTGAAACAGAAATGTGGAACCGGTGCTTTAGGAAAGGGGCATCAGCAAAAAAAGATTGCTGTTCAGTTTTGTAAAGCTATGTACCTGCATGCTAAATAAGCAGTGATGGCTCCATCAGGCACTTTGCTGAGTATGGCCAGGAGATTGTTTTGCCATGTGAGGTAGGGTGGTGGCTGTGAGAGTTGAAGCAGACACTGTTGATGTCTTGTTCCAAACCACATCCCAAGTGAAGTTTTTCTATTGTTTTCCTTCCAGACCTGTTGGCAACAACTCTAGCTGCTTCATGTCCTAACATAATAGTGATCACATCTTCTCCTTGCACTCAGTCAGTTTTTCTCCTGTCCAGTGGGATTCAGTACTAGATATTTTATCAATGTGATAGTGTTACCATACATTTTTAGACCTTAATTTCTTGGAGGGCTGCCTCCAAGAGCTGTAACATTCTGTAATTGTTCGGCACACCTGTTTCCAAATACCTCAGTGTGAAACTATTTGTTTTTTCCTGTGAGAAGACTATAGTACAAGTTCTGTTAGGTCTTTGACACCTAGCCAAAAAATACACCATTCATTTAAACTTGAGCATTAAAGGCTCTATTCATACACATACAAAAAAGGATATCTCACACTTTTCCAGTAGAATTTTAAATGGAAATGTGAGTCCATTAAAATATCACCTAGTCTAGCATTGCAATAGGTAGCTACGGGATGAAACTGAATGCACAGAAGATGGAAGTAAATGAATGTTATATATATAATATTCATTCCATATAGCTTTAGAAAAATTGACAACATGAAATACGAAGACAAAGTCATGGCCTTAAGCCTCTGCCTATACTCAGGGAGTACAAAGGAGAATAAAGTACCTTTTGGTGACAACTACTAGAACAATCGTAGTGGCTTACGATCTGGGGAAGATCACACAATATTACCTCCCCATCACAAAGTAGGTCCTGCTGTACAGGTTATAGAGTAGCACTAGCATTTCCACTGAGTGTCAGGGTTGCTGTGCATCTAACGGAGTCTTCCTTTTTGGCACCAGGGTTGCCTCAGACAAGTTCAATGGTAAGTGAAATTATCCTTATATGCATATCGGGAAGTTTTTAGATTCTTCCATGCAGAAGATTTCACTTAAACATAAGGTGGCTATTAGCAGTAGCAATACTCATAAAGTTATCCAGCCTTTTCAATATTCAATCATGCTGTTTCATTTTATCGCCTCCTGATATAACAGAAGAAAAACTGTATCTGAGAGGATTACAATTACAGTTTCCCCAATGTTAGGCATGCTGATGGCCCAAGGGCACAAAAGGGCTTAAATATCTGCCTATATTTGCTCCTTCAATACGAAAAAAAATGTGAACTAATTGGCTACCAACATTGCTTAATTGCAGGAGTTATTAGTACAGCAGAAGCTAAACCAGGTTGCACTTGAAATGTGCTTGTTAAACACATGTATTTCTTCTGGCTGGGAGGATGACTACGTGTATATGATGCATATTTATATGTGCCCTGAAGCTCATCCTCTTCCATAGGGGAGGTGTCTTGTAAGTCATACTAAACCTAGTTACTTCACCTTGGGGGAAGTAGTTTTTCCTCTATATTCAGTAAACATATTGATATTTCAGTCAGTTCTTGAAGACATCAAAGGTAAAAGAAAAAGGGGCTGCAGATCTTCTGTCTTCTTAGAGCACAGACACTCTACTGTTGGGTGCAGAAAGAGCGTAATATATATAGCATCACTTGAAGTGCCCTTTCTTTTAGGTTGAGTATAGAGAAAAAAAAAAACAGAGAGAGTAAACGTAAAACCTCTGTGGAAGAGTATTGAGTATACATCTCCTTTTGCAGTTCAGGTTGAGCTTTGAGAATAAAATGGCTTCCCAACTGATTAGAAGTACAGTGCATGATACACAACCAAAAGGTCACAATCTGAAAACTATATACTCCTCTCTCTGTGCACGAAGAGAATCGGCTCAGGTTATGATTCAGAAATGCAATTGAATATCTCAGCCTGGGTTGGGCTTTATACTATACAAATTTTCAGACTCATCCTAATAAATACGTCCCTGGCAGCCAGATTCGATTCTCAGGTGTTAGTAAAGTCAGTACACCTCCAAACATTGTAGCATAACCTCTCAAGATTATGGCTGCACCTCAAAATTTCAGCTTGTATTTAATGCATCTTGAAAGTAGAGCAGTTGGTTTTAGTTGCAAAGAAAATCATGTAGAATTTGAATTGAGTGTAACCAGTGTAGAGTTGAGCTTTAAGAGAGATTAGAACGTATTTTGCATTTCTATCCGTGAGGTTTTAGCTTAGATGATCAGTACTTTAAAAATATCTTCATTGATAACAAGGTCATATCTTTTATAAGAAATTAGAGGGATGATTACAGACTTGCATAACATATTGCGCCTGGAGTTATTTTATGATACAAGAAGCTGGAGGAAGGGCAGATTTGGGACATTGTGCAATTATTTTCTTTACTAACCAAGAGGGAGTCAAGCTCACGGAAAATGTAAGAGGGAATCAAATTCAGAGGACTTGGGGTAAAATTTCCAGCAGTACTAACTGCACAACCTGTTTTGAATGGGTGCGTTGCTTGTGGCCATGGCATGCAGTTTATTTTTCAGAACTAATTCTTCCTTTTTCCATTTTTGCACTCAAGAGAGACTCAGATACTAACAGAAAGTGCATACTTATTAGGCCTTATGCACATATTCAGTCTCTTTTGCCATATTTTTTTAACCCATCCTAAAATATTGTGAGGTTAGAAAACACAAATTAATTCCAAATAGAATGCATTTTGAATACAAACTCATTCCAAATAGCATGCATTTCACAGCAGTGGTTTTCAGGAACAGTCCTTCCCAAACAAATCTCCAGTAGGAGGGAAGCCATTTAGTGGTGATTAAAGCCAGATTGCATTCTGTATGAGGGTCCTGTGGCTGCTTCTGCAAAGTCAGTGAGAAAGTAAGAGGAAAGCAAGAATCTCTTCGACATATCATGGCTCCAAACTCCAAATGCTGCTGGAGATATTTCCTGATCTTCTGTTATGTGTACCACTGTTTCCTAAATACATGCAAAAAGTACAATGGGAAAGAATGCACACAAAACTTTAGATTCTTTATTTGAAAAAGGAAAGGGAAGAGGGAAGGGGGAAGGGGGAAGGGAAGGGAAGAAAAAGTAAGAGTCTTGAAAAGTTTTGGCATGGAGGTGATGAAAGTTGAAGTCATTTGTTTAGCCCCGGAACAGGTATGGTACTGCTCCAAGAACATACCTCATTTCTGAGCTGGAAGGACCACCTGTAGGGATGAAAGGGCACTTCAGGACCCAGGTCCATTCAGTCCTTGGCTTCCCCACTGAGAGTTCCTATATGGGTGCCAGTGAGTGCCAGTCAAGCTAGCGGTTTTTATGATGTGGACAGGCATCCAGCAGGGACTTGACTGAGTTAATATTGTTTTAATAAAATTCTTCTGGTATATAAAACTCTACTAAAAACTCGCAGTGCTATGGAATCAGCACTTTGAGTCTTGATGTGTCTGTGGAGAAATGAATGTTAGCACAATGGGAAAAAAGCTGCAGTCTGCAGAAAATATACCCAGCTTGGGATCAAATTTTTGCTCTATATCTTTCTCAGATAAAACTTATATAAATGCAATATGCTTTTACACTGAAACAGAGAATTTCTTGTATGAGAAAGGTCATTAAGTTATCCTGCCATTAGCAAATGATGATACTTTCTGATGCAGTAGAAGACAGGAAAAAAAGATGAAACAATAGAGAAAACGTGAAGAAAATAAGATTCTTCCGAAACCCTAAAATAATCAACATGTGCCCAACAGCATAGACTTTGCTTGATTTCTGTCAAAAATGAAAGTTGGTTACCAGAAAATAACTTCCTCCCCTGTGATACACAGTTCAAAACTACTCCAACATTCTACTCAATTAGATTAGCTTCCAGTAATCATAAATAATACTACTCAGCATTTTTCAGCTTCAATTTATTTAATAAACAATTGTTCCTGTTTCCTGATGTGACGTGTGTATTGTTATATTCAGCAGGGAAACTGAGGCGTATCAGTTATTATTCCAGAGGGGAAAAAATCATGGAGTAGAGTCAGAATGCAATGCTAACTCCTCCCCCTTAATTCTCTCTGAAAAGCAGCAATTAAAGCAACACAACAAGATTTGAGCATTTTACTGCGATGACACTGAATTGATTTAAATTCCATTGTTCCAGCTGGATGCCTGTACCACTTCAGTCAGATCACCAAATTTAGCCCTGCTGTGAGCTTGTGCAACTCCCACATAAGTCACTGGGAGTTATGGCTGGGTTATACCAGGCCTAGACTTGGCACTGAGAAAACATCCCTCATGATAATGAAACGAGCTGATTTCAAGTGAATGCTAAAAATTCCTGGCAAAGTAACGTTTCTCTCCTCCTGCCAAGCGTCATCAACATTATTTTTTTGGGTGGATTCAAATCTCTGAGAGCAGAGTTTTCCATTACACATTCCTAATTGTTAAAAATTGGGCCTGCTATAACACTTGAGAACTAGTCTGTTTGGTTGTATTTGTTACCATAACACCAGGGTGAAATACTGCTTTTCTCTCAGCTGGTTAAGCCGCAGAATACAGTAGCAGCCGTCCTAGTAATGTCAAGGCATTAGACGGAGGCAAAGCAATCCTCAGTCAACAGAATGAATGGAACAATTCACACTGTTGTACATAGATATAGAGGTTAAACCCAAACACATGAAAAAGTGATGCTGGAAGCACTTGGGAACAGCTGGGCCAGATGAATAACTCAATTGGATGCCATGAGGAACAAATTAAACAACTGACTGGAGACCAGGCTGCTCCTGTGACAGACACTTTAATCAGGAAGTCAAAAGCTGATTGACAAGATGAAAAGCTGGATGACATGAAAAATGGAAACAGAAGGAACAACACAAGAAAAGGGCACCCTGGGTCAGCATGCTGACAAAAATAATCAAGTACGACAGGCCATAATCCAATCTTTGAATGTTTGGCATGGCGCTAGTTATGAGAGTCTGCAGCCAAGAGGAAAGAAAACTATTATAAAGTGAAGGAAATTATCTGCCTTTCTAGAACTCACTCATATGTGTTCATCAGAGATTCTCTTTCTACCCACAATACATTATAGGTACATACTAGAAATAGCTTATGTTTAATAACATGAAATAAAATTAAAAGAAATAATTTATTTAGAAATAAAGTATTTTTGCAGCAATATTAAAATAAGTCATATCTTTTTCAAAAATCTACAGCTAAACAGGTGTTGACACTGAGTAGGTGTGAAAAGTGAAGACTATCACAGTATACAGGCTTTTTTTTTTCTTACAGCTGAATGTAAAGCTAGGGCTTTCAAGTTTTCCATAGAAACCTCTTCTGACTGAACTTTCAGACTGACTGTGTCTCGTCCCCTTTTTGCAAAATTGAAGGAAATTCAAAATGCCCCGATTGTGTACATTTAAGATGCTCTGCACATGCATTTCAGTTACATGCTCCCCAAGACCAAGAGGCAGCAATGTGAAAACTGAAGGTAGAATTTAGCCTTTGACTGGCTCAAGACCAAGAAGAAAAACATTGTGAAGTTAGTGTCCTAAACTCATAATTTGATACCTAAAAATGTAGTTTATTTTTCCAGAAGTGCCAAAGAGATTGTGGCAAAGAGCAATTTTGAACTGCTGATAGTTCTGGAAATCAGGTTACTTGGGAACCTTGTTTTGCACACCCCTCCTCCCCAGCTGTAGAAGGATTGTGTTAGTTGCTTCAGAAGGTATACGGAATCAAATTCTACTGTAAACAGGGTAAATCCCAATGAGTTTACACAGGCATGAGAGGAGTATCTGGTGACAACTTCAGCATGACCTCTTCCAAAATCAGGATGGAGAGAGCTTCCATGAGGGAATATTGGATCTTGAACTCTAATGTTGAAAATGGGGAACCAGATGTAGGATTAGGTGGCGTTGGCGAGCAGAGCTTCTGTACATCAGGTATTCATGTACATCATTGTACAGAAAGGCTTGTGTACATTGGCAAATAAAGAAGAATTAACCACAGTAGGGCATGCCTTGCTAGGCTCTCTTTTATTGCTGTTTTAGCTTCTTGTCTTTTGTCAAAAGGAATGTAATATCTTATCTCCTAATTGAGCTAATGACATAGCTATTTGTTACTGAAATACATCTCCCTGTTTTAAAGAACAACATTAAAACAGTACTCTGAATGTCAGGCTGAACATGGAGCACTTTCTGTTAGGAAGTTACCAGTAAAAAAAAAACACTAGCACCAAAAATGGGTAAGAATGGAAAATTCTGAATTGGAGATTAGCTTATGTGTGGATCTTTTTCTCCTATGTGGTTCCCCTTTTCTTGCCTGTGTGTATGGGATTTTTGTTACACTTCTGTGGCTTTTTGTGTCTCTACCTTTTCCTTTACATCTCTCTCTTAGACACTGGTCTTCTGTTTCAGTGACAGCACAGACCCAGGACATGGTTCCGTCAGTTCCCTGGTTGTTTTCCTAAACAATAGCAAGTTGCCAGAACAACAAATCCTTTACTGATACTGAGTCATGACCAGGTTGATGTTTACCACGAACAATTGTGTAAAACTTCCTGGAAGTCCCAAAATTGCTGTTGAAAGAGAAAAATCAGTGTTTCAGAGGGTGTGGTGGATTAAATGTTTCTATTTTCTTCCTTCAGCTTTGTCTGCTCTTGCCCTGATACCTGCCTTTGTGATGTCTTTCTTGAATGCTTTTTATTCTTGCTTTTCCTGTAATGTGTTGCAGAGGCAGGACATGCTGTGCTTTCCTCTAGGAACTTTGTATTTGTTCTTCTCTTATTTTGCCGCTCTCTTGGTTGAAGATAAAGGTCATCCTGACAGGAAGCTGGTGCTGCTGGTACTGGAAGCAAGCTGGAAGCTTGCTGCTGGTGTTGGTAGAACTTATGATAAATGAGCTTTGTTCTTGATTTAAATTCTGCTAGACAGATGTTTCTGTTTTAAAGGGTCCCACTGTACTTGAGACAAGTTTTTTTTTTTCCTTTCTGCATGAAGAAATTAAAGAGAGGGAGTTAATAAGCTGTTTGCCCCTACACACAGATGTCCCAGTGCACGGCCATAGTGCAGGAGAAGGGATTGTGATATGTTGCGCTGTATCTGCCCTGAGTTAAAGATGAGTAAGGTGAAAGAAGATTATAGGCAGGCTCTTGAGCTATAGGCAGGCTCTGTAGGCCTGCCCTGATAAACAGGGTTTATCAGCCTGTAGCATATCCTCACGAGACAAACACAGTAAATATTTAAACAAAATGTACATAAGATTATTTTGGCGAAGGGTCTGGTAAGTTTATGCAGTAATAAAAAATAATCCATTGGCTGGACAGGGGACAGAATGTCAAACTCCCATTTCATATGGTTTTAGAGTTATGAGTCTTGTAGCCTGAATTGGCATGAAATTTGTATTTAAAAAAAAACTTAGGGGGAGGTATGTGTGTATGTATATATGTGTGCATGCATGTGTGCCTGAGAGGTAAGGAGGGAAGATATTTGTTTGTAAAGTTTTTCTCAAGATTCATTCAGGGCTCGTTCACAAGAAAGAAAGGCTTTTGACTATGAGTTCAGGTTAGGTCAGACAGCTGTTTTTTCCCAGTTAAAAAGAGCAATTTTATACAGGTGCTAGATTCCAGACTTTTTAGTTTATGAATAGTTTTATTAGATGAAATGAATAAGTTCTTAGTATATAATATTTTAAAGTAATTTCCAAAGGAGGGGAGAGTATTTATCAAATTTTTGTTTATAATATATTTACTAAAATGTATGTTTCACATACTTTTACAAATAAGTTGCATAAAGGGATGTAGATCCAAGGGCAATTCAGGCTTAGTCCAGAACTGAAATCCTTGCAGCGTGGCCTGAGTGCAGGATCAGGACCAGAGAAGTGACCTGGAGCCAGGAGACAAAACAGTGCTGAAAGAACACAGAATCTGTGCTCAGCTCAGATTAGCGCTGATCTTGCGAGCAGCTGCTTTGCCAGCACACCACCGGTGTTCACACAATGAACAGGTGAAAATGTAACGGTCAGGGAAGAGATGAGGTGTCAGAGCAGCGCAACCCCGCACATCTTTCCTTTGATTTACAGGTGTTAGGGACAGAATCACCAAGTCTAACTTGACCGATGTGTGATGAAAAATGTTCTAGAGATCAACATTCACTGAAGTGAAAAAAGAGTATTATCCTCTAAGCACAGAGATGCTTTTTGATATTTTAAGATCCTTTTTACATTTTGAAAAATAAGCAAGGTGCAGTAGTCCATGTTAAGCAATGGGTGGAGATATTTTTGCAATGAAGTTGTTGAAGTTTTATGTAATCATATTTCATTACAAAAGATGTCTCTGTATCTATCTGTCTGTCTGTCTATAGATCTTTGTTGGCATTAGGCAGTGTTGTTAACATTAGCCATGAAGACATATGTTTTCCCCTCTAATAAAACATAGACACCTCTTTGTTAGATCGTATTCATAGCAGAGCTGATTCATAGCTTTCACACAGCTGACAAACAAAATACAAAAATGTGCACTATCAAAGCTAAGGGAAATATGGGAAACCATTGCCCTAGCTGCAGTTTGTTCAAGATCTTTTTTTACAGTTTTTTAAGAGAAAAAAAGTTACATTGCCTATTTGAAAAGACCTGGTGGCCAGACCCCCAAAAGTTACATTTTCAGAGAATGACAAATATTCAGGCCTTGCCTCTGGCTTTGGTTCTCTAGTCTAGATACTCTGTCAGGAGCATCCTCTACTACTTTACTTTTGAGAATGGGCATCTACAATCTGGCTACCACACCATCTGGCCTGGGCGCCTGCCATGGTCCCTGACACCAGCCATCCCAATCATTTACACACTGAATGTCCCAGAACCTCCAAAAGGTGCAAACATTCTAATAGAGGCTCCTTTAACCAGAATGAAGTAGGTACAAGGAAACAAAACCTGCAGATTTTACAGAACAGCCATGTGCATCACTTAATCTGGTTTTGGTAAGGCAAGAAATATTTCCATGCATATAGTTCACAGCCTCTGGTCCTGCAACATGACAGGGTATTCTTCAAGCTGAAGATAGCACCGCTGGAGTGCCTTAATTTTCTCTGGCAGTGCATTATTTCCTGATTAAGGGACCTTGCCTTTAGTTTTGCATACTTGACTTGGAGGTTTGCTTTTATTCTGTTAACTTTCCCATCCATCTTGCATGGCCTTTGTCCTGTGAGGCATTTATTTTAAAGCCACGCTGACCACTCGATGTCTTTGTTCTGCTCTCAGTAGCAATCACAAATGTAAGAGAACTAGTCCACTCTCCAAAGCACTCTCCCTCATGACATTCAGTTGTTCCTCGTTTACCCATTTATATATGTCCATGCTAGGCCAAAGACTGGATAGTGTTCAGACTAACAACCTCATAATATCAGCCGTGATTCACAAGCTGCATGATTACAGATATCCCTCCCTAAAACATTGCAACCACTATGAAATAATTTTGAAACTCCTAGCAATGTTATCACTTCAGTTTTCCTCTGAACTTGCCCATCTGCTTATTAGCTAGACATAGATCTGCCTAACTTCAGAAACCAAAGAAAAAGAAGGAAGTATGGTCCAGAATTTAGGACTCTGCTTGGCTTATAAGACTGGCCTTCAGCAGGTAACTTTGAGTTGAATGCAGAAAAGAGCTGAAACAATATAGCATCCAACGTTTATTCAATGTAAATGACATCTACAGTTCTGCACTGGATTCCTAGATGGCCTGTGCAGTACTGCCCATACACTATGGAAGGAGAGTTAGGTGTTTGAGGATGGAAACCACAAATGTCAGCTCACGGGGTAAAGCTGTCTAGCAGGTACTGCTGAGGAGGGGTCATGGGTGTAAGAACACCATAGCTCCTTAACCCAGAGGCACTGAACCCATGGTGCTCTAACCACCAGGTTATAGCAGACTTCAGGGCCCAAAATCCTCCTGTTTCACTTGGGCTGGAATTATTAAATGTTAATTGGCCAGAGAAAGTGAGAGTGAGAGAATAAGTATGACTTCATAGCCCAGTAATTATGGCACCCCCTGAAGAGGACGTTAAGGGAAGAAATTTGGGTCCTAGTCCCTGATTTAATGACTGTTCTACATTTTCTTTACGTGTATGTGTATATATGTAATATAGTGTATTGAAATAATACGGTATAATCTAAGGATATAACATTAAATAGCCATCAAATCAGGTACAAAACCTAGGTCTCCCCCCTCGGGGAAAGCTCTAATCACAAGGCAATGGAGTCATGCTTATTCTCTCACTTGTACTCTCTGGACCAATGAATACTTTGTTAGTTTGAGCACACTGGAACTGCTTCGAAAGAGGTTTGCCAAAGCCCTCCTTGTGTACACAATGTGGTCCCACGGTTAGAGAATTCACAGTGGGAGATGTGGGTTGAAATCTTCCCAAACAGAGGGTAGAATTAAATCTGAACCTACTAAAGCCTTGGTGGATACCCCTCACTACTGAGTTACAGGGTGTCTGGGGAAAGGTCAGACAGGTTTTTCTTCTGGACCTTCTCTAGGGGTCATGTGGGAAGGCTCAGTGCAAGAGAAGGGCTCCAAAATGCCATCCCAGTTCCAACCCCGATGGGCGGGGCAAGTAGGTGTCCTTCAGCCCTTGACAGGATTTATAGCAGGCCAGGCTACTTTCCACTGTGAAAACTTGAAGTCCTGGGCAAGTCTAAAGCAGACTTTCAAATACTTAGCAAAGTTGCTGGGAAAAACGTAGGTACTCTATGTGCCTTTAAACTGCATAAGGACTAGTAGCCAACAGGAGATTTTGTGGATAGAGACTTCATCATTCACAGAGGCAATGAGGTAAGATTTAAGCAGTTAAATCCTGCTGAAAGGCTGCCCTTGTGCCATGAACAGGCACTAATTTAGCAAACAACTGTGATCACTCACCTGTTTGCTTTTTCCCTTTGCTAGTGTTACTACCCTCATTAGTTTCTGTGAGCACATCTTAACCTGGAACAGGCAAAATTCAGCTTAGAGAGCTTTAAGAAGTGGTTTCAGATAGTGTGCCTGAGCTTAAATGCCATAGGAGGTGTTAACAACCAGTCAGCCAGTAGTAACTTTTGGGTGTGGTGTGTTTGAGAGCACCTGAGGTATGGTATTACAACACATCCGAATCAGGAAGACATTGTCTAGGGCCATACTACATCTCTGAGTTATTTGTTTGCAAAACAGGGTAATAGGTCTTTCTGATTTCTTTCACTTTCAGCAAGTGTTAGAAAAAATACACTGAGACTCTTATAGCAATAGCAGAGACCAATTTTGGGGACAAAAACATATAATGATATAGTTCAAGCTGCTGTGGAAGAGACTTTTTCAATTGGGAATGGCTTTGTGTTTTGTGGAAGCTTGTGTCCTCCATGTAGAAGATATACAACAGAGGCACCAGTAGGACAAGCTTTCCCCACCTAAATTGCCATTGTGGTTCAAATGTTTAGTCTAGGAATCTCTCTTGAGATGTTAAAAATAGTTCAGTATATTGCTGCTTTTGCCAGGGTGCCTGCTTACTGCCGGCTGAGCCGCAGACCAGTATCTAGTAAGACCAGGAGCAAGGGGGCTGCTTGGTTCTGAATGGGCTCCCAAGAACCACCAAAAGACCAAGATTTTCAGTCACTTTGAACTGCTACCGGTGAATGTGGAGAAGTTGCCTGGCAAAGCTGTTCTGGAAGAGCTTACCCTACAAATGTGCTATGCTGAGATAGGCCTGACTTTCTTCCCGAATAATGACTCTCCCTGAAGAGCTCAATATAGCAGAATAGATGAGTAGTCTCAACAACCTTGTAAAGTCAAGGTCCTACATGAAAAAAATCTCCCCCTCTCCAAATTTACTTCGAATAAATACATTGTCTCGTTAAAATCAAGAAGCCATTGATTTCATTGAAGGATCTGGTGTTTTGCCTATATTATGAATTGACATCAGCAGAAACTCTGCCTCATACAGGATGGTTACAGGAAATGTTACTGACTGTAAAACAGAGTCCAGCATTATTTTAAGCATTTGCTGAGACTATTTTGTAGTCTTGCAATCTTAACTGGAACTGGCTGGAACAATGGCACAAGGGTAAGATTAGAAAAGCTCCAAAGGTGATACGATTTCTAGCTTAAGGAGCTGCCTAGAAAAGCTGCCTTTGTTACTATTGCTGCAATTTCTCTATGCAAAGGGCTACCTCATTCATCTTCTGCTTTCAGTAGCTTACTGGGGAAACTTCTGTTTGTTTAAGTAAAAAAAAATTCAGAAATTATTTATACATTTGAAGGACTAACTTGAGATATTGCTTCTGAAAGGTGCTGAGAGCTCATCGGTCCCCACTATTGCATATGAGCAGTGGGTGCTGAGACCCTCAAGAGATGATTTTTGCTTGAGCTCTTACCTCTGCACTTATCTCTCCTGAAATCACAATATTGCAAATTCATCGTAACTTCTGAGAATTCTGCAACAAACCGACAAATTAAAGAATTACTTAACAAAATCAGGCCAAATTTCTATATCACTCTACTCTCCAAACTGTTGTGAACACACAAGGAAGATGAAACTGCTTTGGTCCTAGTTCTAGAAACAGATTTCTTAATTATCCATTGCAATGGAGTAACCATCTAATTAGACCAGAGAAAAGTAGCACTACATAGCTCAGGAGAATGAATATAAGATTTAAATTACAGAGTCAGTGAGTGTGGGAAGGCAAAGGAAATGACCTGAAGTGGAATTTTGGCCAGGATAGCTTAAGCTAGCAGCTCTTTTCTTGTTAAAAAATACCACAGGACTTATAATTACCATTGTTGGGAGGAGAGTGATGGGATGAAGTACTTATAATCTTGTGCCTGTTCCAAATCAAGGCATATCCAGCCCTCTTAGCATTATGCTAGGGCAGTGGCTCAGTACTGACTCAAGCATTACAGCATCAGTCAGCACTTTAGGCTCTGTATGCCAGCCTGGCAGACAGATAGATCTCTCTTGCTTCAAACTGTCAACAAGAAATACGCCTTACCGTGCTTGAAAAGTTTTTGCAGAAAATCACAAGTAGCACAGCAGCCATTGGGAATGCAGTTTATCTACAAGATGTGGAGTACCGGCTTTGTCAGGCAAAGGTGTTAGAACAGATGCCGTAGCTGGGAATAGCGGCTGTGGGGCAATCACCTCCTTTGGTGACCATCTGACACCGCACCTATTGCATTTTTGAGACATTGGACTAGCAAATGTTTTACTTCTTCTGTCAGGACTGGAGAAGTGTTGCTGTCTTGACTTCCAGAAGAAAAGTTTTGCCAAAGTTTTGGCTCAAGCAGAAGTTCCCACTTGGCAACACAGCCTACTTCTTGTATGCCTGTGAGGGAATATTTATGAAAACAACAATTCAGCAGTTTCACAGTTATACGATGGCCTAAAAGTTACTGAAGCAGTTCAAGAAGCTTTCTGAATTTGATCAGCTATATAGGGTCAATTTTTTTTTTTTAACTTTTTAACACAAATTTAGCAATTGATAAATTCATCAGATAGCATGGTCTCTTATAGATGTTCTTAAACATTTTCTTAGTATGAACCACCCCTACCAGACAAAAATGTACAAGCCACTTCCTCCCACAGCAGTTGCTTACATGGAAAAGAAACATTAGGAAAGTATTTGAGGTATTTTTAGCTGCCTTTTAATACAGTTTAGAAGCTGGAAACAAGGAGCACTGTGGTCTAGCTATATGATGCTATGAGGTGATGTATAGCCATGCAGCTGCAAGTAGGTGGAGATGGCCAAGATCCTTGGGCAAGTCTCATCTCCAGTTATTCACTAGCAAAGCGGTTTCCAAGCAGTGAGGCAGCTCACCAGGGAAGTGTGAGCACATTGCCGCGGGGGCGCAGGGCAGGACCCCACTGCTGGGACGAGCCTGGGTCTCGCCCACAGCTCCCTGAAGGGGACCAGGGTGCTGCCTCACCCAAGCAGCTCTGGAGGGTGTCATCATGGTCCGGGTGGGTGCGTTTGGTCTGGGTCTGTTCTGGAGCTGCTGGAGCAGACCACAGATCTGGCAGGAGTGGAAAGGAGGTGACGAGCATCCCAGGGAGGAGGGAAGGGCAATAGCAGTGGTATCTTCAGAGTGTATGAGGAAGGGCAAAGGGCTGGGTCAAGCAAGCCATGCCATTTTTTCCAAGTCAGGCCTAGCTACAAACCACTCATCTATTCTGCCCTGGTGGGACCCCACCTGGAGTACTGCGTCCAGTTCTGGAGCCCCCAACATAAGAAGGACATGGACCAGTTGGAGAGGGTCCAGAGGAGGGACACGAAGATGATCAGAGGGCTAGAGCACCTTTCCTATGAAGATAGGCTGAGAGAGTTGGGGCTCTTCAGCCTGGAGAAGAGGAGGCTCCGGGGAGACCTGATAGCGGTCTTCCAGTACCTCAAGGGGACCTACAAGAAAGATGGGGAGAGACTGTTCAGTAGGGTCTGTTGTGATAGGATGAGGGGTAATGGCTTTAAAACAGACGGAGGTAGATCCAGATTAGATATTAGGAAAAAATATTTTTACAATGCAAGTTGCAGAACACTGGAACAGGTTGCCCAGAGAGGTAGTGGATGCCCCATCCCTGGAAACATTCAAGGCCAGGTTGGACCGGGCTCTGAGCAACCTGATCTAGTTGGGCATGTCCCTGCTCCTTGCAGGGGGGTTGGACTAGATGACCTTTGAAGGTCCCTTTCAACCCTAACCATTCTATGATTCTATGATTCTATGATCTGCATGTAATTTACATTGGGGAAGGTTGGCTGTAGCAAAATCATGGGGATTTCTCAGTAAATGTAAGTGATCTGAATGCATACGTAGAGAAGAAAGGTAGACAAAAAATCCCAAAATACTTTCCAAAGCTAAGAAATCGACTTATGCATTTATCTGAACACAACTGTCCACCTCTACATCTTCCCCAACACTTCATCCCCTCTGTAGTAAAACAGTAGAAGATACTAGAAGGGAATAAAAGACTCAGCAGAAACTGAAAATGGATATTACATTGACAAATGTAATTACCCATGCTGGAACTGACTCATAAGACTCATAAAGTGACTCATAAGGTGGTTTTTCCAGTTCTCACCAGGGTAGCCATGACATCCCTTTTACAAGGTGGCAAGCTCTGACTGCATTCTTTCACATTCCGGGACATTGTTGAAAGCAGTGAAAATTTTTAAGTTAGTTTCTGATGAATGGGGAGTAATCCCAATAGCTCATCCAACATGTATTCTTCTTCTTCTTCTTCCTTTTTTTTTTTTTTTTTGGTAAATCTTAGGAGTTTTGAGATCAGCTGTGGATGGAAAATGGAGAAGGCTAAGCTTGTCTTTTTTGAATACATGACAACACTTAGAAAAAACGTAAGTGAGTTTGTTCTTTTATTCTTCTCAAAGGCGGTACTTCTAGCAGCCTGACATTTAATCCACCCACATCAGACGCTATTGAGAGTATTGTCATGGTGCTATTTAAGCTTCCAAGTACAGTCCAAAGGGGTTTGATTCAACTAAAGCTCGCAAGAGCTTTAGTAAACCACCAACATTCCTGGCTGTGACACCAGAGGTAACACAGGGTCTCTTCACCAGCTCAGCTTTTGAGCTCTGCTAGGATAGCAGTATATGGAGCATAATGTGCTCAAACACACCTACCTTATTGCTTATGAGCAAGCATTTTAGGGACCACTGCTCTGTAACAAAGCATTCGAAAAAGCAAAGCTTCAGTTCAAAATAGGTCTTCTATGAGAAGTCTAAAGTTATATCATCCAGAATTTGCATCAGTGGTCTTTTTTTCATTGAAGTCTTCTATAATTTT
Organism: Tetrax tetrax; assembly: GCA_009806455.1. NCBI lineage: Eukaryota > Metazoa > Chordata > Aves > Otidiformes > Otididae > Tetrax > Tetrax tetrax. The sequence continues at coordinate 38,393 of WHYT01014540.1, forward strand.
CTAAGGAAAAGTTGCTTTTAAAGGAGAAAAGTGTGTTTCTCTTTCAAAATTAGATGAAAGCTGAAAACGCTTGAAGGACCTGCTATAAGGTGTATACAAAGAGATGTTTTCTGGGATTTTCCCTGACAATAATCCCTGTAGAAGGGAAGCACAGTCTAGTGGCAGCTTTTAAGTTAGAACAAGTACCTCGTTATTGTAAAATCTGTCAATGAAGTTATAGGAGTTGATAGATCAACAACTTTTATCAAGCTGCAACAGCTCTTTCCATGGCTGTCTGAAAATGCGATCAACATAAATTGGATAGGGAGGGTGGGATCATATATTCCAACAAGTTAAATTTGTCAGCCTGTAATGCACATAAATGACATAAAATATAATTGCTTTTGAATTTGGGCCCCTTCAGGCTTCATGTTGATTGAAGAAAAAAGAACCAGATGTTTCTTCAGCAGGAATCACAGAGGCAAGACAAATATTCTTTGGTCCATGACATTTTATAGAGTTTCCAAAAGAAACCAATTAATTATTTAATTATTGGGTGTGTTGATCATGTAAAATATAATTGGCCCAGGGCAAATAGCAGTACAACCCTGGGAGCTGGCTGACTGAGCTTGTATAATATACTTTTTGCCAACTTTTTTTTGCCGCTGTGAAAACATTGTAAGACAAATTAATGCTACTTAATCTTTCTTGCAGTGTTTCATAAATAAAAAAGGCCCAAAACATAGACTTTCCTCCTTTCCGATCACCACCTTTCACTAGCAAGGAACTTGGAGACAGAAGAGCTAGTAGCAAGCATAAATATTGTGATAGGAAATGATAGCTTTGTTTAACTAACATAATTTTAAAGAAAAGACAATCTGTTTAAAACAGCCACATTTAATCCTCAGCTCTGTAAGGAATTCCTCGCGGTACAGACAGCAAAGGACCAGTTCTTCCCCTGTCAGCACCAGCGGGGTGGGTCTGGAAAAAGGAACGCGTTACAGGATTTACTGGGACATCATGCAACTCTGGCTAATTGAACCAATTGTGTTGAGTTGAAGTAGCAAGCTGACACAGAGTTTTCCTTTATGGAGTTTTATAAGCAAATATACAAGAAATAATATGTAATTTCTTTAAATCAGCAGCTACTTCTTAAATAATATCTGTTGTGTTCCAAGCTTTCTCTGTGTCTATGGATGTTCTTGCACTTACTCTGTGGTAACTATTTTCCTGTTAAGGGACAGGAAGTAATTGAAATGAGGATTGAAAGAAATTAATGACTCATGTCCTCATGACTCTTCCATCCTAGCTTTATTTTGTGCATGTTCAGCAGCTTCTGACATCTGGGAAAGGCAAGCTGCTTCCACTGGGTTTACTATGACCGTATCTTCAGGCAGACCATGGGGGACAGCCCACTTGTCCAGACATTGGGGAAAGGAAACACAAAGAGAAAACACAAAACTTGATCTCTGCAAAAAGCAGTTTTGGCTTGTTGGGGTCTTCTTTTCCTTGCCATTCCTGCCAGAAACTTCCTAAGCACTCTTTCTTTTCTTAATCCAAGGTCAAACAATTCCCTCACCTTTCTTCCAGTTTTCTCTCCAGATCCAGAGATTCTTCCTGGATCAGATTTGTTCTGTAATAAAGAAACGTGCAAAGCCACAACCACTAGAAAATGAAACAGTGGTCCTGCCAAGGAAAGGATTGGCTTCTCAGCTCCCCTAAGGAAAGACAGGAAGTATTATCTGCCTGACTTTGCTTAAAATAACCTCATATCTGAGTTCGGCAGTTCTAAGCTGAACAACTTTTCCAGAAAGTCAGAGTTAGTTATTCTTCTGTAGCCAGAGCAAACTTGGGAGTTTTCCTCAAAGGACATCAGCCAGGAGGAGGTTGAAGACAAGGGATTTAGACCAACTGGGAGCCTAGATGGCCAGCTACAATCTGAGGGCCAAAACTGACACTCTCAAAATCCCCATTTAATACTCGAATATACACCAATACTTTTTCCCCAATGCCTAGAGTCATGCACATAGATGGTAGAGGCTTAAGGCCCACCTTTTCTACTGGCTAATTTAGATCTGCTGCTTACTCAGCAAATGCCATTGACAGGTGCCTGGCTCTCCCCACCACCGAGATCAAAGTGCTGAATTCCCCCGAGGTCAGGGCATCTGCAAGTTGGAGTGACTAACCCTGAGCCTAAATCGTATATATGAAGTGAGCCCTGCTACCCTCAGCTTACTCACATCCACTCTTTCTTCCCTTGTCTTTATAACACAGGAGCCCGTTGATTCTGAACACTCAAGTGAAATGTTTTCAGTGTAAGAGCTCTTTTAGAATGTGTGAAAAAAATGAAGTTCTGCCTTCCACAAGACTGAAATTTACTCAACATCTAAAATAGCTTTCGTTGGCCATGCAAATAAAATGTTTCCAGTGTAACAGCTTTTTCAGAACCTATAAACAAGATGGAAGCCTGCCTTCTAGATGGCTGAATTTTATTCTCCACCTAAAATGGCTATCATTGACTACATCATCTGCAGCTATATTGAGGAAGGAACTGCTCTCCATTTCACCCTATATATCATCTTACAGTGACATTTTCTTAGCTGGGAATTGCTTGGTGATTTGCCAGCAGACAAATCAGTGCAGGAAAGGGATAAATTGATCACATTCGTCCAGCTCTGGAGGTAAACCCCAGATCTCAGCCAGAGTTCTGCTTGCATTAAAAATCTGCCTGTCCACCTGGTAAAAACGTGTCTGAGGAGCAAAGGATATGAAAGTGGGGCGGAGACAAAAATATAATTCATATTGCCATAGCTAATCTCCCTCCTTAAATTATAGGTCCAGCAGAAGATATTATTTATGAGGTTTGAGAAGTAGTTCATGGCACTGGGCCAATTTTCTTCTTTTCTACATATCCTTCTTCAGAAACCTCAAAGAAATGGCACTGAGTTTACTAACTAAATGTCTCTCTGTACAACTGGACAGTAGGCATAGAGCCAGATAGAAATAATAGCTGTCTGGAGTCATTTAACTGAAAATGAAAGTTTGTTCAACCAGTCTGAGGATAAAAGAAAGGCATCAGGTTTAAAAACTGTAGGTGGTGTTACCATTCACAACTAATAGTTTTTCAGTCAGGCTTTGGTCACTGAAATTCATTTAAGTTAAGAAAAGGGGCATTAATTTGAATGAGAATCTATACCTGGAGTTTTAGCTGCACCTGGTCAACATTCTGATGCTTTATACAGATTCACTTGATCACATTTGGTAATTAATGCTTCCAAGGGACGACACAAATGTGATTTGTTTTTACTAGTCCTCTGCACAGTGGGGAAAACTCATTGTGTCCAGCTGGCATGCAATTACGCTGAGGAACAGCAAAGTTCAATGACTTGCACACAAGCATCTAGTAATCCAACAACAGAGATATTTCTAGAAGGCAGCAGCTCCTGGCCTTCATGACTATTGGTGAAGTTTGCTGCTATTAGTATATCTCTGATTCCTTTACACAGTTTCATCACCTTCAGTGTCCAAGTGTGGAAACAGGCACTGTGCAGGGAAAAGTCAGGTCTAAAATTGCTGTGGTCCAGCGATAGAGCCAGGCCAGGAGTCGAACGTGGGCTTCCCAAATCTCAGCCCAATACCCTGTCAGCATTTCTTTTCGAAACTCCTTTAGCTGACAGATTAATATGCTTTTCTGGGAAAGTTCAGCATACGAGATTGCACAGTCTCAGCAAAGCTTTAAATCTTGTGCTTTTGCAGTAGTCAGAGGAGCAGTGATTTTCCAGTGGTTAAAAGGTTTATTTGCAAAACAGCCTGTTGGAAATAATGGTTCTGTTTCTTCGGTTTGTTACTGCTGGTGTGCAGGTTAGCTGTAACCCTCCTGGCATCAGGGGATTTTTGCTGGTGTATGTTCACCGTAACACAGCCTGGGATCAGGCCCTGGCACATGCAGTAAAACAAACTGATAACAACTACCAAATCGACATGGCTTCACTTGAACAAATTAAGCAAGGAATCTATTTGAACTGGGAATTAAAAGAAGCTATTAAAACATTCCCTCTGGTATTTTTATTTTGTTTACTCATGAGACCTGGCTCATGCCCCTCCGACTTGCATCAAGTCCATATTTGGAGAACTCTGCACTCGTTAGCATACTCACGCTCAGGCAAATTTTAGATTTTTTTTTTTTTTTTGTATACACAGTGCGCTTTTCTTATGATTTTTCTTTTTTCTTAAACAATTTAAATCAGAAGATTGCCCCTTTCACTTCACTTTCTAAACATGACCAAAAAGGGATCTAACTGCTTTCTTCAATTGCTTGAAGCTAATATTTTTCTCATACTTGTTATTGCTCCCTGGCCACCACATCTCATCTCACATATCCTCTTGGAAGAAAGAAAAAGTCCACACTGCCCTGAAGCTGCAGCAGGGTAGAGGAACCTCAAAATTTTGAAAGAATCTGTTGAAAGGAACAACCCACAACCTGGATGTTCTAGTGAGATGCAGTCCTGCAGGGCTGAGTGGCAGGTTTCTAGGGAGGATGCTGGGAACCTCTTCACATTTCCAGGACTTTCTGTTAAGGCCTGAGGGATGACTGTCCTCCGAGCTGCCACTTTCACCTAGCAACAAGCCTCTCTGTGGGAGAAAGGAAAACTAACTATCCTGTGGGATGTTTCGCTCTGGTGTGATGACATGTTCTGTAACCACAGTATTATGGCTGTTAATGCCTCATGCAAGCCATTCCCACCTATTAAAGATACCACAACTGTATTCAACCTGAATAAATTTAGGGTCTAAACCAATAGGATTCTTTAAGCAGTAGGCAAACTGCTTAATTGGGGTGTATGTTTATGGCTATTTGACTACAGTGCCAAGGTGGCATTGCCCTGCAGTCAGGTAGGGAAATTGCAGGCTCCATCACCTGTCACCTCCACAGACATCTGCCCAGCCTGCCTCCTCCCTGGTAGAGGAAGCCAAAAAGGAGGTTTTGAGGATGCAGCTGGCAGACGTTGCTCAGGAGTGAGCTGACCTTTGATGGTAGTCAGCACCCGTCTCAGCTCCTCTGCGCAGGGCAAAGGGCTGTTCAGGTAGGAGGGACCTGCAAATCTCCAGCCAGGAGGAGGAGGTGCAGTCCCAGCAGCACCAGTGTAAAATCCTGCCCGTCACCACTACAGAGGCCCTGGAGGAGGGGGTTGTGCTAGTAAGCTGGCAGAGGGGCTTACATTACCCTGCAGGCACCAAACCTCTGCACGTGGTGGCCACCTTGGTGAGGGACAAGGGAAAGAGGCAAGCACCAGCCATTTCCTTCTCCAGGAGCCAGCAAGCCTTGTTACAGCAAGGGATATGGGTGCGTCTCATTGACACAGGAAGTGCCCTGGCTAAGATTTTAATGTCTCCCAAACCCTCACTTAATTGACAGTAACCTCAGACACAGACCTGGAGGTACCTCCCTTTTCACCATCGACCTTCAAGTCTCCAAATTCAACTTCTGCTCAGGCCCAGAAGCTCCTGAGGTTGGACTGGGCTGATGCACTTAGTATCTAGCTCATTCCTAAACTGACTTTGGAGTGCAAGCCAGAGATGGGTGCAGGCAGGTGTTCCCAGCAAGCAGCTGGAGAGATGAGTTGGGTGCAGAGCACAGCTGTGGAGGCTGTTCTTCCATCAAATGCCAGTAAAGGAGGTGTGTTCCCCATTCATCCTTCCACTCCCCAGCTCAGGAGCTAGAGCACGCAGTCATGGTATGGGAAACTTATTTTCATTTTTGCTCTTATTCTTAAGGGATTTGAGCCCATGGCTCGGACTTCTGAGGAGAGGTCCTGCCTGATTATCAGGGGCACATTTGTGGGCAGTTTAAAGCTAGTTAGGGAACAATAAAAATAAAAATAACTGGGAATAAGAGAATGCCTCTGAATAAGTATTGTACTATACATATATTTTTATATATCTGTCAAAAAGAATTAGAGTATATATGAGAATATAGCCTAAAGGTCTGGTCATTTGGCTGGAAGGAATAAATCCAGCTCCCAGGAATAGTTCTTTACTTTACTCAATATTAGATAAATTGTTATACATTCGTTGGAGTAGGGTCTACAATCCAGAAGCTCCTGTTTGATTGTCTAGAGGGTTGAAATCTTCCCCTTCTTCTCTTACTGTGTGACCCAATGGATCTTTAATTACAGGGAACAGTAGGACAACTCCAGCAAGATGGAGCTGCTGAGTTTTTCTTATTCCCAAATATCCTTTGGCCTGTTAGTCAGAGCTCACTCTCTACCTGTAGAGATGCGAATCCCTTAAATCTATAGGCTAGGGGCTGTAGGCAGCTGCCCCAGCTTCTCCCTATTTCCAAGTCTAACCATAAAGAGACATAACCCTTCCTCCTCCTTCTCTGCGTTAAGACGGTCTCCCCTGGCCCTTTTTTTGGTACATGGTGGCCAGTGTGCGTGTCTCACTCCAGGATAGGGCTCCAGCTTGTGAGTTGGGAAGGTGTGTTACTGTCTGCTGCCTGGCCTGCGCAGGTACCCCAAAGCAGCTCCTGGTGTAGCTGGTTGGTTGATATTGGGAAAAAAGGAGAAAGGTGAGTGCTGTAACCAGCTACATCCTCCTGCTGTGTCTGTGGACAGCCTGGTCTCTCGCCTCCTTTGAAAATACTGTCTAAAGCATCCCAGGTATTGCTGAAAGCAAAATTTGAACTCTAGATTTTTACTGTTGTTCAGTTTACCTTTTCTGTCTGTAGAGAAGAGGAGTACGTACAACTGCCAGAAGAAAATAATTAAAAAAAAAAATTTATATTGAGAAAATTAGGTAGGGGAACGCTGTTAGGTACAGGGGAGATGTTCACTTAAGCTGTTCAGTTACATGTGGATATACGCACAAGCAAGCCCCCTCACCCATATTGTTAGTATAAGGTAGCATTACACTTAGTCCAAGAAAATAATGTATATATCATATTTTCAGATGTGTTTTAATAGACTTTCCAGCTAAGACTGTTACAGCCCAGACTGGTTATTTAGTTTGGTACTTACATACTGTCATTACAGTAGTCTCTGATTGCCTCACAATTTTGAGTACATTTTTTACTCATGTTCTTCTTTTTGTTCTCCGGAAAGCGTTTATGACTTCTCAAAAGACTCATAAGGTTTCCCTTAACCCAACCCACTGCTGTCAAGAAGGAAAACGTCCATAGTACTCCTATCCTGCAATGTGGGAGCAGAGATGGAGAGAGGCTATGATCTGTTCAATATAATAAACAAAGTTTCTGACAGAGCAGGGCAGGAATTCAGCTCTTTTGAGTTTATATTTGTCTCCTAGTGTAAGCTGAGCCATTTTCTTTTTTCCTTCTTTGTGTTTTGTAGAAAAATTTATTATTATGCCTTAATACAGTGTTCTGAATAACTTGATAGGTATTGTTTTGACAGTATTTAAAATAACATAAATGACTCAGAAGAAAAGGAATGACAAAAGAGTATGAAGATGCAGATGTAGATCCAAACCTTGTCATCCTGGCTGTCTCTGGAGTGCATGAAAAAGTGGCAAGTGGAAGATTCTTGTTCTCACAGCCTGGCACCTGAATGTCATCCAAAGAGGAATGGAAGGAATTGGAGAAGGGGCTAAATTCTCAATGCCATATGCATTCTTTGTTTCCTTCTTGTTGAAAGCAGGGCAGGACTGTAAGTGAAAAAAATCATTATGAGACTGGAAAAGAGTTTAAACCACCATTAAAACCCTTCTTTATCTGTCCACTCTGTTTTCCTCTACTTTTATTATTTCTTGTTTCTTAGAGCAGTGCAGAGAATCATGTCCCAGTGTAGATCTTTAGCACAGAATCACTAGTGTGGGAGAAAGAAAAGTTTATTATATTATACTGAATCAGTAAAGGATTGAACCTGTCTTTTGTCTAGAGTCTTTGCCAGGGAAATTTGAAATGACTCATGTCATGGGGGCTTCCACCCTTCCTCTGACATTATATTTTGGATGGACTAAGTTATTTTTCTTAGCTGTTCTTGCCATTACAGCCACATTTCATTTAGGTTTTGGCCACCATTGTCCTAACTCAATAACTCAGTCAAATCCCTACATGGTTTTAAAACTGAAACCAGAAGTAGGTCAAGTAAGTCTGACCAAAAACTGATGAAAATTATTCCCTGTAGGAAGAGAAATGTGCAAAATTGTACTGACAGACAGAGGTGCAGAAAGACTGTTTGTACTTGGGCACCCCATCCTTACAGCATCAAGCTGTATTGATGAACATTCATCACATTGCGTGTGGCAAGCTACTGGTTTTGTATGTATTTTACTGGAGACCCTGTTGTGTGGATGCTCACAACGCACCACATAAATTATGGGGAACTAAGGTGAGTGCTCCAAGCTCTTACTTCGTTTTCCTTTCCTTCCTCCTTTTACAAAGCTGCATAAACCCAGGTTTAGAAGAGTTCTCAGCTGTGTAAAGATACAATAGATGTCTAATGGAAACTTTAGGCTAAACATCAGTTCTCATGATTTTCAAAGTTAGGCGTCTCCTGGCCTGCTTTTTCCGTAAATCTGACTAGTCAGTTATCCGCACTTTTAGGCATACATGATGTGTTAATTTTTATCTAGATAACCTGGGAGCTTTAACAGCAATGGGAACCAGACAGATGCTTTTGAAAAGCATCACGTAAAAATAGACAAGCGGGTGCATTGGTAAAGATCAAAGTATTGTTACAAAATAGCATTAACTGAACAATTCCCCTCATGTAGTCAGGAGGTCTTGACTGATATCACCAAAACTATTCCTTAAACTAACATTGTAAAAGCAGAAGGATCTGTACTCCAATTTTGGGAGGCAAGGACAACTTTTATTTTGTATTTCTGAAGTGTCATAATACAAACGAGAGTTCCACCCTTGATGGAGCTCAGAAGCAGTGTTATGCTACTACTATGGCTACTGCTAGAGGAAATCCCACCAATCTCTGAGCAAGAGTTCCTATATTTTTGACATTTATACTGTGCCTCAGAGGGCCCTGCCAATATGTAGCATATAAAATGTAGATTTGTGTGAGAAGGTGACAGAAAAAAAATGAAATTCCTAATAAGATCACTTACAGAGATTTAGTACAGCAGAAAACAGTGATTTGAAAACAAAACTTCAATTTAGAATAAAAATAATTCTGCAAATAATACTGTATTTGCATGCAAAATATGCAAAATATCATCATGCAATTCTTAATCAACTAGAGAGCTGTCAGACATAAAAAAATAAGTTAATTCTGCTGTTAATATTGCTGCACGTTATAAATATTAATTGAATGCCATTCAACATTAGTTTCATTATTGTTTAGCCACTGTTTTAACTCCCCCTCATCTTTTAAATTGTCAAATAATTGGCTCTCTTCTGCTCACGTCTGTTCTCATAAAGTGGATTTATGTGGAAAAGAAAGAAAATATAATACAAAATAATAGAAAGGACCAAATAATTATGTTTCTATACATACTGCAAGATTGCCCTTTTTACCTAAGTTTCATAAACCATGAAGCAAAGTTTTGGACTGCTGGCCAACCTCAGTCTGGCTTTAGGCATCCAACTGCACTGAGGAGAGTATATGCCATCCTGCACACCTACTGTGTATCATGGATGCTCTGACCAAAATTCATGAAATGCTTGAAGAAAGCTGACAGACTGCCTGTGGGAGAAACTGTCTGGTTTTCTCATTAGCAAGAGCTAAAGGGTCTGTATCAAGGCCTTTCATGTGGTAAAAAGAACTCATTAATTGCTTAATTCTGTGGTTGCTATTTATGTCATTATTTATTAATATTCTAGATTCTGACACTGGGGCAAATTCTAGTCTTAGTTAAATTAGTAAGTTAATAGTCAATTTTAAAAGTGGCTTGATTCACTATTGTTCTTTTGGATTTCTTCTAATTAAAATAAAAACCTAACCCCTTTATAGGGTTTCTTCCCCATTATCACAAGTACATCATCTCTTTTTGTGAAAGCTCAGCATTACATTGCACTGCTGCAGTGCAAATTCTTTCACAGGCACTAACGGCTTTGTATTGAAACAGAAAGAGACGTTGACAAATACAAATCCATTTTACAGACGTGAAGATGAACATACCTAGAGAGTAACTTTGCAGGCTAGAGCACACCATACTGAGTCCACATGGCATCCACGAAAGAAACCAGAAAGCCAGCCCTTCCTGTAGCCACCAGCACGTTTTCTTTATCACTGGACTTTATTAGCTCCTCAGCAGAGATAGTCACACAGGCCAGTCTTGTACAGCCATAAACAACTTGGTTCTTATTTCAAGCACATGCAAAACATCATGTTTCAGGTTATGTATGTTTTTATGTCATTGAGAAATCCAGTCATCACCTTGAAGAGTGGGTTACATTTGTACAGCACTTCCGTCAGTGATTGTTAGACCTCAGACAACTAATCCAAAGGGCTGAAAAAGATTGGACAAGATAAGAACAACGTCATGTGAGCCAATCTGTGTGAGATGGTGCGAGAGTTGATCCTCTGTCTTCACTCCAGGTAACAAGCAGATAACATGCTTTAGCCAAACACATGTTATTGAGCACCATGCAAGAGTAACTAGATGAAAACTTAGTAAAGACGGGTGATCTTATTGCTCCTTGTCCCCTTCAAAATCATGAAGTGATTTTGCCTTTGCCTTGTGAATCTGAGAATGGAGACTGAGGCATATTTACACGTTAAAAATGCATTACTTTTTCCTTTGCTTAATTTCTTTTCATCTTGGTTCTCTCACCATTATTATGAAGTATCTAAGTAGCAAAGGAACAAAGGCTAAGGATCCCCAAACTCAATGAACTGGATCCTCTGGAAAAGCAGGCAGTCACTTTCCATGAATTGTTTTAAAAACACACCCAGAGTCTCACTGCTCTGAGAGTTAATAATCTTTTCTCATTTTCAGCCTAAATTTATTCATGCCAGATTATAGCAACTTTTTACTGTACCAATTTTATCATTTACCTAATGAGCTCTTCTCCCTCCTCAGGAGGCAGAAAGGAGTCATCATCTTCACAGAATCATTTTGCAACACAGAAAGAATTCAGATCTTAGTCCCTGATGTACTCTTCATCTCCCTCATCTTCCTGGCGGTCTTTCTTTGATTGTACTTTAGTTCATCTTTGCAGACTTTGATGGCCAGAAGATGTGTTCTATATTCCTGATGGAGCCTCACCAATGCCTTCTACGATGGCAATGATAATCCACTGTCTCTCCTGAAAACCCCTCCCCTGACATATCCAGTGATCACGTTTGCTGTCCATTGCTTTGCACATGTTGTCAGTCCCAGCCTCGTGATTTTCTTACAAGTTGGGATGGAATTATGTAGTGAGACAAACATAGTGCGTCTGCTCTCCTCTGCTCTACATGAGCAAAGATGTGGCACTTTCAGAAAGATATTTAAAACACATAAATTTATTTCTTACATGTATCTATGTGTATGTCTAATTGGCACTCACTGCATAGCTCCCCTTGTAGTGTGCCCCGCAGCTGCAAGAGTTAAAGGTCCCTGTGACCAGCGTGTCTGTCAGTAACAAAGTGAGGACTTTGCCTCCTTCTGTTTGGAAATGAATAAAAACAAGAACAGTAATGCTGTGGTTAAGGCAACAAAAATAAATACTTTAAAAGTCACACAGTTCTTATCATGAGTTCTACCAAAGCACAACGCTACTTTATACACATATTTTGCTATTCTTTGGCCTGTGCTTCCTTCCTCTAACACATAAAGGAACTGCTAATTGGTAGATGCAACTTCAGCAGCCACCCTAGCAGCCAGCATGTCTGAGCACTGGCTGACCAGCACGTGCCCAGCACAGAGATTTTCACCCATGAAAGGTATACCCAGGTCAGGGTATATTGGTGTGTACCCATGTAGGCTCCAGGAGATATCTTCTTGAGGATTCATGGAGAAACGCTGATTTGGGAGACCGGTAGGGATGAGGCTGGGGAGGGGATGTCTGAGTTAATAGCAGTAAATAGCACTGAGATATATCCGGGCAATACAGAGGCCAGGAGAAAATTTAGGAAAGCTGCCAGTAACGTAGAGATCCCACAGAACAATGTGGATTTCAGTGGGATTAAAAAGTCCTCTACTAAGGTTCTTCATTTTCTCAGGGCTTCTCTAGTTACAGAATTGAGGCTTAGATATCATTTGCTTCTTCTTACTTTGCATATAAATATACCAAATACACATGAAAGACATAGAAAACCCCAAACAATCAGGAAAAATAAATAAAAATAAATTAAAATACACTAAGATGCCTATTTAAACCTTATATGTCTTAATTATTGTGGAATCAAATTTCCCTTAGATTTGAGGTGCTATATTTTTGTTTTTGCTTGCGTTTGACCCCGTACCATTAGCACGAACCTCTCCAGATGAGCTGGTCTAAAGCCGAGCGAGTAGGACATGGCAAATGTCCCAGCGAGGCCTGGCAAGGCTTGCGAAATGCCTCTTCCTTTTCGGAGGCAGCTCGGGTGGGAACGGCTGGCGGCGAGACTCCCAAGCCCTCGTGCCACAGCCTGCCCTTTTAAAGCATCAAGATGTGCCATGTGCCTTTGCCTGGGTGCTGTTCTCAGACACAAAGTATGCCGGATGCCGGACCAAGGTCCATAATTGGAGTCATGAAGAAAGAAAATTAAAAGAGTCCAGGAGCCAGCTCAGAATGTTTTCCTTTGGGGACATCTATCGTTTATCTCCATTGATTGTGGCAGGGGACGGGGGGAAAGCCATCGTGGGATCGGCATAGAGTTACATGGGGCAACAAAAACCCTGTTGATGTACTGGGAAACTATTCTTTCAATTCCCAGTTAAGGACAATGAAATTTTATTTTGCTTGCTCTAGCTCTTTTATTTCTTTCCACCACACACTTTCTAGCAATATTTGCAAAAACTTTGAGGCAATATTGCTACAAATACATATTTAAGATTTGATTACTCATTCTCATCCACTATCATGTGCCAGACATGCAGCCTACTCTAACAGATTACTGTTCTTAAATTTGTTACAGGAAGGTTAAATAAAATGTTACTTTTATGACACTGAATATCTTTATGATGTTTTAGCTAAATTATAGGCCGTTTGGTGATGCCACAGATGTGCCAGGTATTAAAATCAAACTGGCAAAATGTCATCAGTCCTTTCCTCGAGCTATCGCGTCTCTGATCTCTTAAGCGCCTGCCATTTGTTGTGCTGCACCTCAGGAGACCGTTCCCGCTACACGTCCTCCTGCACATTTAAGGACATAAACCAAGATCAAAACATGCCAAAACTGCTCCAATAGTAATATCAAAGTCTGAACTGAAGCCACCAAAAATCTTGATTTTCCAAATTCCCGTCTGCTGTGGTTATTAGCCATCCCCTTTCAGGAGCCCGCTTCACTAATTTATTTCACTTGTGGAGTCTCAGGAAAAGGCAGGTGCCATCCCAAAGCGGTAGCTAAGGAGATATATATATATAGTTTATGGATAAAAAAAATAATTAAAAAAGATGTAACTTCCAAGGCAAAAGCACTACCATGAAAAGAATGACTGATGCTGCAATCTTTACATGAGAACAGGAAAGCTCAGAAAATGGAGATAAAAGAAGAGAAGGAAAGTTCAAAATCTTGGTATTGCAACATTGACTTTAAAATACAGCCAGAGCTGGACAGTGATTTTGAATGAGACATTTTGACATGTTCTTCGTGAAAACTTCGTATTTAAATAAGAAGAAAACTAGACTGAAATGTTTGCAGATATTTTTATTCTACTTACTGCCTGCTCTAGTTCTTTCTCTTAAAAAAATATATGTTTAATTGACACATTTTAAGTGAAAATGGGATTTCTCTTGAAATTAAACAAGCAAGAAATTACAATGCAAATACTTTAAGGAGTTTTAGGTCTCAACAACTTAGGCAGTCTTTCAAGCAGAAAGAAAATGAACTTATTTTAAATATTTTGAAATCTTGATTTTTTTAGTATTGCAATCTATTTTTCAGTACATTTGAAATGTTTCAAGAGATGAAAGCATCTCATTTTTAAATAATTCACATTTTTGTGCAAAGCTCTTTTTTTTTTCAAGACTTAAAGGAAAGCCTGGGTTGAAGCTGGCCAGCTATTTAAAAGCCATGTTGTGAAGGTACTGACAAAAAAAAAGAAAGATTTCAAAATGTTTTGGTATACATTATTTTGAGAATATAAGAACAGTGGAAGCATTGTCAATGTAATCATAGACTGTAATGGTCTTTGCACCCACTTTCAACCCCTTTCTCTTGATTAGTGTGAAGTGCTCCCAGTATGGATTAAAAACAGGTCAAAAATATTTATTTACTAGCCTTTACTTAATTACATGTATCGTATTGCCTTCAAATATTTGTGATTGAGTCGTAATACTTTCCTTAGCCAAATAACATAGAAACACACTTCAAGTAAATAGTTGAAAGAAGTCACTTAGAGAAATGTTTTCTACCTGCTGCACTGAAGTTACACCCAAATCTCTCATTAATGTTAATTCCAGTTGTGCGGCTAACTCTTCACACGGTGACCTGTAAATCTGCTTTTAAGACTGCAGAAAAGATAAGGGATGCCTCACTTTTATAGGACTCCTGCCAAATTTAGAGCACTAAAGCAGACCAAGGGTAATCATGCTTCATGTTTCAGAGCAGAAGAAAATTGCCTCATGGCTTAGAGATGGGACTTCTTCCTCTGAGGTATTGCACATTTGGGCTGTGACATTATAGGTTTCTTTCTCTGATGTGCTAAGTACTGGAGTCCCGGGCACTGTGAAAAACATGATGGGGAGCTGACAGACCAAAGCAGAAGCCACATTTTCTGAATACTTGAAGGCTGGTTTTTGTTGGTTTGCATGGGGAAATAACCCAAACAGTCTTTTGCCCGGCTATGACCAGCTGTCCTGAGCCACCCAGCACCTGCCTCATTTATGGCAAGTGGCTGCTGAGGGTCGTGTGCCAATTTAACTCACTACCCATCTACAAAATTGCAAAAATATTTTTAAAGAATATTTCATGGTTCTTCTCCCAGCCAAGAAAAAAGATGTAGGTAGGTGAGGTCCCTCTTTCTCTTGCAAACCGTGAAAAATATTTCAGTTGGGTCTGATGGGTACAGTTTGATGGCTCAGTGAACATTGACAGCTGCATCACTAGTGGAAGCTTTACCTAAAGGAAGATGCTGCAATATGGAATCTATTTCTGGTTAAATAATGGGAATGTATTTGCCCATTGTGTAATCAAATCAGTACTTAAGTTTCCAGTAGCTGCAAAAATCAGATATCTGTTTTTCACAGAAGATCTTGACATTTAAATACAATTAAGGGAGAGGGAAAATCCAGTAATGGGATGTTAACATTCAGTTGGAAACTGCTTGGATTTAACAAACCTATGAATTTTGAGATGGAGAGGAGGTTCTATGTGAAAATGAGGAAACTTTTTTATTGTGTGGGTGACTGAGCACAGGAACAGTTTGCCCAGAGAGGTCATGGAGTCTTCATCCTTAGACATATTCAAAAGCCATCTGGACACAGCTTTCAGTGGCCCTGCCTGAGCAGGGGGATTGGACCAGATGACCTCCGGAGGTCCATTCCAACTTCAACCCTTCTGAGATTCTGTATGTCTCACAGCACTACTTAGAAACTATTTTTGACATTGTACTAGCTTTCAACTAGCATATCTCTGTACATAGAGCAGGCATTAGTGATTTGCTCTCTTTACTATTTACCATTTTGAATATCTTTTGCTTTGACTTCGCTGTAGAAATCCATGTTTAAAATTGCTAAAATGCTGGAATGTCAATGTGAAGCTCTGGTTTATGAAAGACAACTTCTGGCTTCTCTGGTTTTATTTATGTTGCTTCCTCATTGGATTTCATGTCCACAGACCTTGTGAGTTTATGTTCAATCTCACAGTTTTCCCAAACTAATTTTATAAAAGAAAAATATAAAGGAAAAAAAAGCCATCATCAGCTAACTTTGAAGTATAATCTTTTTCAGAAGGGGCAAATAACTGCCTCCTGTTCTAATGCAACAAAGATGCATATTCATAGCTACCATTACAATGGCAAAAAAGGAGTTGAGGAGAGGTAAGGCTATTGAAGCAGACATCCGTTGTTATTTGCAAGCAAATTTTCTCAATTTTCAGCAACTAACACCGCATTATTAACTAGCAAAAATTTAGCAAAGCCACAGCTATAACAGATAATACTTTGTACTTAGAGTCTTTCATCCAAGATTATCAAAACACTTCAGAAAGACAGGCTTTGTTACTACCAGAACACAGATGAGGAAACCGAGGCACACAATTCATGTGGATTGATCTTCAGTGCAACAAAAACTCAACCACAAATTGACGAAACTTAGAAATTTTTGGTTTCCAGACTATTTAGCTTGTCTTCATGGTGTAACTGTATTTACATACTGACACTACTATGCAGATTTAGGGCTTGCTGAATGTCTAAGATAGTATATAATGAATAGGAAATTATCTGTCGAATTACAAACAGTGGATACAATAATAAATGATAGTTAATTATGTGCAATAGATTTCTTGCTACAGGATGTCAGTAATAAAAATAATTTTAAAAGGCTAATCAGCTTCATATTTTTACAAAACAAAACATATCTATCTATTACCTTCCTTTCATGTTTTGTTATTAATTTTCTGTTGTTATCTGAATGCAGGACACAACATGACACACAAACCATTATTTTCTGTTTAGAAAATGTCCTTGTGTTTCAGGTAGGTACATGATTATTGAATCATACTAAACAAAGTGAATTTCCAGTTATTTTTCAGGGTAAAAGAAAACACTGAAATAAGGAAAAGGGGAGTTAGGGGAGGAGAAGCAAGAAAAGCATCAAGAATCACTAATAAGTGAATAAAACCAAGTGGAAAACAATGTGATATACAGTATTTCATTGTCTTCAAAATAATCATTTGTGCTACAAATCTATCAGCTAGATTTGCATTTTTACTTCAATCCTTTAAACTTCCTGGGTCAAAATTGTACTTACCTGAGGACACCCTTACACAGTCAGGACACTAGAAACCCATCTTTCTGTAAGCAAGAAATCAAATCTAAAAACTCTGCAGATTCTTTAGGTGTCTACAGTCAGTCATCCAAAGCTGTTGGCCGAGTCATATATATGGATCAAATGAACAGTTGTCTTTCTATCTCTGCAGCAGTAGACATTTTTGTTTAAATTCAGCGTTTTTCTTTTTTTTTTTAATAATGTCTGGTAGCTTTTGTGAAAGTTTTTCAAACAAGACTTCAAATGAGCTGTATTTTATAGCTAGTATGACTAAAAAGGTGGTGTGAAATTACCCAAAGAATTGCCATTTTATGTTGAACATCTCCGGTTGCCCATAAACAATTAGAAATTAATTTAAAGTAGACTTATGAATGAGACAGCAGCTAATAGTGTAGACTTGCCCTATATTGACTTGAGTCACCTGATTAAGTAGCTTTTTACTTTAGAGTGTTCCGAGTGAAAAATGTATTGGTTACAAAATTTGGACAGTTTTCCCATTTATGATAGAAATCCTATTAAAATTAATCAGCCTTTCAATTTAAAACAGCCTGATAAAAATTTAAATCATGAAAACGCTATGCTACATTTAAACTATCGTTCAGTGAGCTCATTAATGAGATCAAAAGTTACCACTTTTTGTGACACTTGATCATTTGAAAACATGTCAAGAACTTAAATCAAAGACCTTTCAAATGCAGTACATTTCTATGGAAATAGTAATATCTGAGCCAAAGTTAATACCTTTTCTCTTGAACCAGTGCATTTGTCCAGAAAATAAAATACTGAATGGAACAAGAACTAATTCTTCACCCCAAAGCCACAAGCACTCAGCACAACGAATGAATATATGGCCTGAAAGTTATACACAGTATAACATAAGCACATCTGGAGTACAATTCCTAGTCAGGTCTGGTTTTATAAAGAGATTTGAGTGCTCTTTCTCTTACACAGCACATGTACTATGATTATCACAGTACTTATCATTATAGAGGTATTAGATGGTCTCGCTGTTTATGAGAATAAATCAGAGGTGGCTAATAAAAATATTCCCAATTAATTGGTAATAACTTTATACTTCGTTGTCAAATACCTTTTTTTCTGTTATCAGTCTTCTATTTTGTCCTACCTCTGCGAAAGTCTCACCCTATTCACCATTTAAAATGTATTCACCGCTAAGTTCTACTCCACTTCGAAAAGTTCTTTATTATTGATTAAGCAGCAGTTAAATGTATTAAATCTTTTGGTTGGGAGACACTGGTTTGCAGGTTGTACCACTTTGTCTGAGAGCAGTGTGCATCATTGCATTTGAGTTTGGTTACTCTATAGCATTTGTGGGGCAGAAGGTTTCCTGGCAGCCAGAGTCCCTCAGACTCGCGGAATGCTGATCAAGGGGTAGAGCTTGTTCGGTGAGCCATCAGCCTGCCTCCCTAGTTCCCTCTGCTTGGGTGATAAGAGTTACAAGAGCCCCAAAAAGGAGGAAACAGGAGCTCATGGGAAAAGCCAAGGGCTGGGAAAGCACGGAGGGGACAACAGCGCCATGATGGGGAGGATTTAACAAAACCATCTGGGGACACGCTGACCAAGGAGGGCAGCTCCCTCTCTGTGGGCAGGCTGAACATCCACTTAGCACCTGTAAGAAAACCTGGTTCTTGTCCCCATCCCTTTGATCACAATGTGGGGATGGAGCGCCTTCCTGAGGGCCACTGTCAGCAGGACCTGCAAGCAAGTTTATGAGGGAAGAGTAACCCGTGGGGTGTCTCTCCATAGGCCAACAGAACCCGTCGCTGAGCTGCTGGGGTAAAAAGAGGGAGGTGTGAAAACCAATAGCCTGGCCCAAAGTCTGTTTTTCAATCTGTAGATAAATCTTTAACATTTTCTATCATAAGCATGCAGTGAAGCATTATTCATTGTCTGCAGAGCACCCTGGGATTCTTCAAAGTAATGCAAAATACCATTCCTTGGAAGAATCACAGAGCGCTTGTCAAAAAAAAAAAAACATGTATGAAGAAACAGTTCACATCCTAAAAAAAAAAAAAAACCAACAACAAACTACAAACTATGCCATCATTTTGATAAGAACTCACTAAAATCATACATTTGCCTCAGTTTCCCTCTGGAACACCTTACGAAAAACAAACTTTGCAGCTGACTCCTAAAATGCAGGCGCATACCAGAGCCATATTGTTCAGTAGGTTTGTTTATCTTGGGTTCAGTTGATTTGTTGCAGAAATATGCTAGACCCTTAATCCCAGTAGGAAACTGAAACTGTGAGAAAGACAAAGTCTGGCTGACCCCCTACAAGAACAAGCAGCAAATCCTGCTGAGAAACAGCAGTAGCAAAAACAGAGGGTATTACCAGAGAGTTTTGTCTTGGAGGATGACAACTGTTTAAAAAATGCGATGACTGAAGGAGTAATTCTTCTACACCCTCCCACTTTGTCTGTATTAAGCATGTAACAAATGGTGAATTGAAATCTATACTGGTAATAGTGTCAATGAGGGATCAGGATTATACATGATACTTCCTCAATTTGTTATGCCTCATTAGCATTGTGGCTTATTGCAGAGAACGACACAGTTCCCAGGCATTCCCTCATGGCCTGTCCTGATGGATAATGGAAATAAAGAAAGGCAAGGCACGGGTGACACACTGCTCTCACGACATTTATCAGGGGCATAGTTAGCTGGGTTAGGTATGCTTCACGTTCTCCATCAGAGTCACATATTGATCTGAATTAATAGTCATGCTCGCTTGGTACTTTTCCAAGGAGCACCCCATGTGGAAGGGGCCGTGGTGCTAATGAACACACAAGTTTATTCTCTGAAAAAATATTTACAGTGCCATGAGAAAAAGCAACAAACATGGTTCTTTGCCTCAGACGTGCAAACTCCCCTCCATTTAAGCTGTTCCTGCTGACCTGGTTTCACTGGAGGCAAAATTCTGCCAGCATGCAAATTAAATGGATGTATTTGTCTTATCTGAGCTTAAACTTTAAGAATGACTAAATGAGCATTTTAAAAGATGAGGGTTTTTTTTATATATATATAATTAATGTGGAATCCAGATTTCATTCCGCAGCATGTCTTTGCCACACCTTGGCACATGAGCTAAGAAACAGCCTTAGTACACAACATTTTCACTCAGGAAGCTCTGATTTCAAGCAATATGGCAAGTCTAGGAAGAAGTCAGGGACTGAAGCCCTGCATCAAACAGAATTATGCTGAAAACTAACTCAGGCTGTGTTCACACTGTTAATTAGGAGCAGGCTTCTGTCCAAATGAGAACCTGAATTTTCTGACCACCCAAACTGCTCTGCCTCCCAAGGGACTCTATCTGCTTGGAAACCTGCCAGGAGGTGGCTTGGCCTTCCCAGGAGAGCACCAGCAGCATCGCAGGGAAACTCTTGCAACCAATTTATTGCACTTGGCTGCTTCTTTCTGCTCCCCAGCTGAGATGAATGCCCAAGTGCCTGAGCATTTCCCCTCCTTCCATCTGCTCCAATGAAAAGTCAAACAGCACAGCCTAAACTATTGTCAGAGGAGCGTGGCTCCAGCTGCTGGGATCAGTCGGTAAGTGGTTTTAAAGTCGTCTTAGAATCATAGAATGGTTAGGGTTGGAAGGGACCTTCAAAGGTGACTTAGTCCAACCCCTCTGCAAGGAGCAGGGACGTCTCCAACCAGATCAGGTTGCTCAGAGACCCGTCCAACCTGGCCTCGGGTGTTTCCAGGGATGGGGCATCCACTACCTCTCTGGGCAACCTGTTCCAGTGTTCTACAATTCACATTGTGAAAATTTTTTTCCTAATGTCTAATCTGGATGTACCTCCCTCTGTTTTAAAACCATTACCCCTCATCCTGTCACAACAGGCCCTACTGAAAAGTTTCTCCCCATCGTTCCTGTAGGCCCCCTTTAGGCACTGGAAGGCTGCTATAAGGTCTCCCTGGAGCCTTCTCTCTCCAGGCTGAACAGCCCCAAGTCTCTCAGCCTGTCCTCATAGGAGAGGTGCTCCAGCTCTCTGATCATCTTCGTGTCCCTCCTCTGGACTCTCTCCAACTGGTTCATGTCCTTCTTATGTTGGGGGCTCCAGAGCTAGAGACAGATAGCTCTTCCGTCCTATCTGCTTCTTCTCAGATGAGAAGTTTTCTTGATTGCATCTGAATGCATCCTAATTGTATTCTAGTGCAGGTGGGCTGAGACCTTCACTTAGGGCTGGGCCAAAAATACAGTTGATAGGTGCAGGCCTTAAGAACTGCTGAAAATAAGGTTTGGGACTGGATTTCCTTTAATGTTAGTTATGCCAGTAGATGCACAATTGTAGACCTCTGATTTTTAAAATGTTAGCTAAAGTGACTGTCACAGGCATAATAACAAGACTAGGATGAGGTTTTGTATCCAAGCTCAGCGCTTTTAATGCCAGACCCAGATAGTAGTGAGTCAAACCACTCTCAGAAAATATACTTTCCCTCCTAGGTTATGTTGTCCTGTATACTAATTTAATAACATGTCACAAGCAAAGCACTGAGGTTTGGGAGAAAGGAAATTTTATCTGCATTCTTAGGATTTTGGGGGGAACGAGAACTTGAAGTTGGTAAGTGTTAAAATGAGTCAGAGGGGAAAAAAAGACCTAAAATAACAGATTCGTAATTAATGCTAGATACCAATATACATCTTGTAAGAAAAATAAAGTTGTAAGTAGTTTTTGCCTTTATCTGTCTACAAGGCAAAGAGCAAGGTTGGTGTGAAACCCACTCTGGAGCAATGGAAACCAACCAAAAAAAAAAGAAATGCTCATTCGTTGGCACAGAACTTGTAAGGAAAAGAATTAAAATGAATTGAATACATATGACCAGCGGATACATTAAGAATCTGTGCTCAGGTTGGTCCACAAGATGGTTGTATGATATATAGAAACCTCTTTTTTTATCTAGGTTTTCAGTGCTCAGAATTTCACTGCCACTTTCTGTAACATGAAAGTTATGTGTCCCTCTGATCTCAGTGAGATCTTAGCACTGATGATACAAATGTCAGAGCTACTATCTATTCCATCTTTTGCATGAGAAAATATAATGAACACCAGGGAGAGATGCACATTTTATTATGAATTGGGCTTCACTTCAGTGAAGCAAAGGGCTGGCATCTGGGAAACACCATCAGTGAAGAAGGCTAGGCCTAGAAGCTTAGTTAAACCTATATGTGCATTTCATGTCCAGCTGCTTAAGAGCCGAGATGAAGCTTAAGTAGATACACAGTCATATCTCTACAGGGACTCTGTGGATGGTGCTTCACCTCAGTGACCTGCATGGGCAAAGCTTGAGTACTGGGAGAGGCTCAAAGGGTAACAAAGCCACCTTTTGCATCGTATGTCAGTTTTGCTGAGGCACCAAGCGCCTGAGGTACTTCGAACAGTTCAACTGATTACTCACATGAGGATTATAAAGCTTTTGATGTCAACAGTGCCTGCAACCCTGAATACATATGGAGGTATTATTAATTCTGGGGGTAGTGTATTTGCAGTCTTCCCTTCAAGATACCTTAGAGCAACGCCTGAATATTCGTGACAGTAAACCGCAGTTTCTTGGCACTGATCATATGCTGTGAGTCAGTCTGTCAGCAGCTGGGCTGCGCTTATATAAACCGAACTGTAAAGTTTAAAAGAAGGTAATTAAAAAAAACCCAACTAAAATCAGAAATGGTAGACAGTGAAAAATCTTTATTGTGTTAGAATGATCATTCAAAGCCAGTTCTAAAAGTAGCAAGAATAGCATTAAATGTATATCTATATATCTTTTTAACCTTTATACAGACAGCAGGAGCACTGCAAGCTAAATTTGCATTTCATAGTGGGAAACAAAACCATCCCACAAAGATATGATAAATCATCAGAGGAACAACGAGGTGCCCTGACACATGCATATGTTTTTCTGAAATCACACAGAATGGAGATACGATACACACAACCCAATCTCCATCTCAAAGGTTTATTAGCTATAACCAAGCCTGACTACATCAAGAGCAGTCTCACTGAAATTTGAAATATGGATTTGTTTCCAACAATTATTCCTCATTCCTTTTTTTTTTTTTTTGGACAATTAACTGACCTAGTTTTCAAATCACAAGAATTCTTAAGACAATCTTTGCTATATAGGAGTAATGGCAATGCAGATTTACTTCCAGTGATAGTCTGGTTACAGGAGGGGAAAAAAAGGCTGTCATTCCTGCAAAACATGTAATGTAAGAGGATTATTCATTCTGGTGCAACTATATTGACTTCTGTGAACATATAGCAGATCCAAGTTTGGACAAGTAAGTTTTTTAAGTGAAACTGAATGAAAAATTTCTATAAAAATGTTGTTTTGACAGAAGAAGCAATTTCTGCAAAAGAAACATACACTGAAAAATTTTCATATGAAAATTTCAATTCACATTTTAAAAGTGTATTTTTCCTATAGAAAACCAAAACAAAAGATTTCAGTTTGGCTTTGCCTGACCCAAATTAAAGTACTGGGGGGTGGGGTGGGTGGGTGAGTTTGAAAACCAAGCCAGATTGTTTTAAATCAACTGACTTGGCATAAAACTGCATTTCCTACCAATATATTTACTTTGCCAATCATAGTTTCAGTCCCCCATTTCTTTTGGGCCAGCCTTCCTAGAAGACCATATATCCTATCAAGTAATAAATGGATTTCACTGACACATGGCTTGTCTACAAGATAATTAATTCTCAGTAAGCGAGGATATGAATTTACAGTGTACTAGCTATGCTGCACTGACTCTCCATATGGACATTCTAATTGCATTGTGGCTTAATCTATCTAAAGCACATTAAGGATATAACTAAACAGACTTGTTACTGGGAAGAAAGCAAGGATGAGGGTTTACTACTCTCCTATGACATTAGCTGCTATGCTTGAATTGCCTTGGTGAGCTATCCTTTCTTGCAGAAATGTGAGAGAGCACTGAGTGTCCAAGCTGGACTTATTGCAGACTGTCTATTACACTACAAATCCATGTCCCGATGTGCTTTTCCTTCGCTGGCCTCTTCACTGAAGTGCTGATCTGTGTGATGCGTCGTACTCCAAATCTTCACATAGCTTACTTCCTCTGCACACTTTGAATTCCCTCCTGTGTGCCAGCATATGGAAGAGGCATCACTACAGTATCCCTTGTGAAGATGAAATTCTGTACGCATTCACCGCCCACTATTTTCATTTTAGCAGCGTGCACTGCATGAGGGCCATGTTCACCACTAATGCCTTTAGTCGTCATTGTGGTTTGATCCTGGGGATGACATTAAAGCCAAAATGATTTTGAGCAAATCTCAGAAGATAACTGATTAGGTA
The DNA here is from genome assembly GCA_009806455.1 of Tetrax tetrax. Taxonomy (NCBI): domain Eukaryota; kingdom Metazoa; phylum Chordata; class Aves; order Otidiformes; family Otididae; genus Tetrax; species Tetrax tetrax. The sequence goes on from WHYT01014540.1 coordinate 62,742, forward strand.
ATTCAGCCTGGATACCGCATATTAACTGACCTTACTCCAGACTTCACAGCTGTGAAGCTCCCCATTTCCAGCTGTGTTGATCCAGGGAGGTGGTAATGACCAGCAGGTTTAGTAGGAGACACACACCCATCAAGCTCAGGACTTTCTCCTCTGCAAGAGGAGCTGTAGAAGCTTGGGGTCCCAGCACCAGGTTATGTGCTGGCACTCCTCTTCCTCCAGCAGCTGGTGTTCAACTGTGTGAGTGGTCTGTGCTGCTGAAAGCACCTTGCTCCACCACCCCTCTGAGGAGGGGTTTAGCAGGCTATCCCACAGGTGAATCCAGCTTACCTGTACTGGTCAGACCCAAAGAAATATGCCCCAAACACCTCCAGATCTCTGCAAGGCTCTGTGCTCTCTGCCACAAGGATGTCATAGCTCTCCATACTCCATGCCTATTTTCTTTTCTCGTGCCCGGGTACACGTGATGTCCTCATTACCTCCAGGCTTCGTCCCTCTCTGTTTATCCCTTCAATTGAAAGGATGGTCGGTGTTGGATCAATTTTGAAGCTCACTTTGCCTGTATGTGTGCTATCCTTTGTCTCGCTAGCCATGCCATGTCACTCACAGCATGGAAAAGAGAAATGTTGGCTGTTGCTGACAGTCACCAGTGGCTTCTTTGCTCCACTGCTGATTTTCACTATCTCACAATCTTTAAGACTTTTGACAGATGAAGCTGACAGTAGGTAACATGTTCAAAACTTATTGGGGAAAGACGTGGGGGTAGTGACAGACAAACAGCTGAACAGATTCACATATAGGACAATGCGATAAGCCCTGTTTTCTTAGAAAATCAGACCAAAAGTTCCCAAGATCTTGTTCATTCAATGTGAGTTACTTCGTACATGCTAGGGACTTTCAGAAGATTGTGCTTACATCCATGGTATTTTTATTTCTAGCCAGGAATTGACATATACTCTCCATGTAGGGAAAACTGACAAATTCCACATCAAAATGTATTTGCAGTGAGTGGCGATCCTACACATACAGTTAGACCCAAACAAATAGGAATTTACAAGGTGCTTTAAATCTAAAATTAGATCTGAATTTTATACATGTATATATATGTAGGTGTGCATATACGTATCTATATAGGTAAGATCTACTGTCAGTTTATGAATAGCGTAAATCAACATTTTCAAACTTTGGGACAGCAGCCTGCTATTGCAAAAAAAAAAAAAAAAAAAAAATCTGCAGCCAAATTCCTCAGCATCAATTCATCTCAGATTTAGACCACCTAAAGCGTGCAGCACAATGCTGGGGAGAGTTGGTGAGATGTAGTCATTTGATACAGTAAAGACATGCTATCAAGTATGAAGTTTTCTACTGTAAGTAGATCCTTTTAGTTGAAATGTTTTGTAATGTTACGTTGTTTTATGGGAATAATTTACTTACTGAATATTGTGCTTAGAAGTTAGGGTTTGAAACAAGAGATTCTCAGATAAATTAAAATGCCTTTTTTTTTTTTTCTTGCAAAATTTGGCTTTTCAGTTTTTCAGCCTGAGGAGAAAAAGGAGTATCTAGGAATTAATTTCTAATGCATTTGAAGAAATTTCCGTTCATGATTCATTCACAGAGAAAGAAACAGTGAAAACCTTTTTCCACATCTACTTGCAACTCCATTCATATTTATCAGCCAGTTCTTAATCCATTTAATCCAGCCAGAGTGCCTGTGAAAAGGAGAGAGGTATGGTGTGAAATGTGACAGCCACCAGAGCAGCAGGAGGAATCTGTTATTTCATACCCATCCTTCCATGTCACAGTAGTTTGCGGCTCCCCACGCGCAGTGGGGTAGGCGCCTGCACAGCAGCGGTTCCCAGGGAGCTTGTGTCTGTCTGCAGCCGCACCTCAGCGCTGATTCCCCCACGGCTCCACGGAGAGTCTTCTGCCCTCGCTACCGTGGCACTGTCAGGCATGGGACAGGCGAAGGGTGGGTGCTTGGAGGTGGGAAACATTTGCTTTCATTAATATTTTTTTTTTTTCACTCAAATGTTGCTACTTCCCCTACCTTTTGACTCTGGAGGTCTCGGGGATGGGCTTTGTCCCTGTGCCTGTCCATGACCTTTACAATGTTACGCTTGTACAGATCAGGTCAAAGGATGGGCTTGATGCGAGCAAAGCTCAGCTGCAAATTTTAGATTTTGCAGATTTGTATATTTGAAGTGATTGTATTAATAATGTGTTTGAATCATTAGCCTCGGCTCAAGCTGTAATGCTGCTGCACTCAGCTCTGTGCTTTGATGGCACTGCAAGCTTCATTCTAGCCTCTTAATGGCAATCTGTATTTTCTTGGCACCAAATGTGTGAACAAATTTGGGATTTGGTGTTTTTTTTGGTGGAGAGGTGAATTTAATCCTGTAAGAGAGGAAAAGCTAAAAGTGATACTTATTAATAATGGAAAGTTGGATTAAATTTGGATGCTTGCAGAGGAATTTTAGATTAAGTGTTAAATTCCCCAAGCCAGGGAAAAAAAAAAAAAAGACATATTCTCAGCCATCCAGATTCTAGACATGGCTAAAGTCTAGAGTAGGTAAATGCACAACGGTACAGGATCGTTCCAAGGTACTGGCTACACTGGTCGCACAAGTGCATACAGTGCAGGGGAAGAAGTTCTTACCATTTTTTCCATTTGATTTGCCTAATCCCCAACCTCACAGCAGAGCTCCCTCAGACACCAGGGTTAAACCTTCCAGCCTGCCTACTCCTCCTGTCTTCTTGGTTTGATGGATCCCTTTGCCAGTCCACCGTGGAGGAGAGGACATCTCCATTTACAGGCAGAGAGGGAAACCATCACTTCATCTTTCCCCCCAGTCCTCCACTTCAAAATTGGTCCATGCAAACAAGTAAAAGAAGAAAAAGGATAAAAACTGGAGTAAAAAAAAGGTGGGAGAAGGGGACAGGTTAGAGGAGCAGCCCAAGCTGAGCAAGGAGGGTGGAGGGAGCTGCACCTGGCAGGAAAACATCCATTTTGTCTCCTGCCTGTTGGCAATCCCTCCTGTAGTGCAGAGACTTAAAATTAAAACAGAGACTTCATTTCATGCGGGTGTGCAATGTCTAATGCTGGTTTTACAGAATTATGTGTAAACTCCACACAAATTTGCCCTCAGGCTTTTCTGTGGCCTTGCACAGGCAGCTCTTTCCTCCTCATTTCAATGCCTAGCTACTTATATTTTACTAAGTGACATAGATGAAGAATTAGTTTATCCAAACTCACTGTCCACTGATTCCAGTGCACAACTAAATTTTATTTTACATGTAAGCAAACTACACAGAGGTGCTTGGAAATTTTCACTTGGGCTGCTCTTCCGTCAATACCGGAAAGCTTAAGTGCAAACCACTGCTTGCAGCAGAGAGACAGACTGATTCTCGGTTCTCTTGACTTATTTCAATTAGCTAGCCTAATACAATCCCTCGCTGAACATTTCTGATCTTCAAGGTGTCGCATTTGCAAGAAAGCAATAGAGTAAAGAGGAGGTATCTTTGCTTGCCAGATTAAAGAAACTAATTATATTAAGGATTTTTTAGTACTTGCAAAACAAGAAGTGGGTGTTAGTTCCATGTCGTGCTACAAAACATCAACATGGTGACCTCATTTAATTATTTCCCACATTCATACAGCTCCTAGATTCACAAGACTTCTTGCATTTCACAGGGACAATGGAATACTCCAAAGACAAAAGATGATATATAAAAAGAAAATAATTAATTAGATATCAAAGCTTTATTTAAAAAATGCTCAGCAGAAAATCAGTGAATTATTTTTCTCAGATACAAACAGGAAGTGTATCCTCTTAACTATGTACTTCAAATCCATATATCCACTTGGAATCTAGTTGTTTCATCCATCAGCCAGGCTGGTTGCATTAAGATGGGGGGGGGGTGGGGGGTGGGCAAAGTCTTGAGTGAGTCTGAGTATTTGGATGGTTTACTGTACCTTTTTTAATATGTGCTAACTTTTCTGCATGAGTAGCTTTCCCAGGATGATTGCTGAAATGAAAATTGGATGTCACAATATCAGTCATTCTGTATGTCTGCTACTGGAGCTTCTACTTCCATAACGCTGCTGAATTTTTGTTCATAATGCACGAATTCAATGCAGTTTTGATTGTAGTTCTGAAGTAAAGGTAGAGAGAACTGGAAAATGAGAAGGTACCAGTCAGCACCTTTCCAAGCATGCACATGCACAACGTGTAATTCAAAACCTTAGTGCGACTCAAGTGCCAATCTAATATCATTTTAAGGCATAAAATGATGCAATAGTTTTCCTCCATATTCAAGGTGTGGTTATGGCAGAAACTTACATGCTGGTGAAATACCACATATGTTATCAGCAATTCTGCAGCATCGTTATAAGGGAAGTCTTTTGCATATTATTACATCAAAAGAACAAAACAGCAGCTCCCTGATTCAGAAGACACTCCTAGGAAGTTACCAAGAAAAGCTCCAAGTGGAGAAACAGCATATAGGGTGAATAGTATCTTTTTCAGGAAAAAAAAAAAAAGAAAGAAAAAATAAAAATATAACAAGTGCTTGAGACTAAGGACTTGTGAAGTGCTGGAGTGCTGGTAATACACTACATGCAGATTCAAAAGTGCAAAATGCTACTAGATAGAAGATGATGACAGATCTTTGCTCTTGTCAGCAGAGAGACAGTGACTGTAGCAAGTCATTATCACCCAAGTTGTTACTGTGAAGTGTAAACAAAATAAAAATAGCGATGCAGAAGATTTTAAGATTGTTGATCCAGATTCTGGGTATTTGGAAACCAGCAACAGAAGATTCAACCAAGAAGCACCTTCATCATAAACTGGAAGCAGAGTTTAGAAGAGTGCTGTTTTACCATGAAGCGAAAAATCATCTTGTATCCAGACAGCTTGTGATAAACCTGACACAGATAATCTAGCACTAAAGACAGTCGAAAGCAGCCAATTCAAAAGAAAAATACCTTCAAGTGGTTCTGAGTAGAACAGCTTTACAGATGAGAGATGACATCAAAGTAGAAACTGTGAAAGAGTTGTTGTCTTCTTGATGCTGAGAATTCAATCACGGTTCACTAATTATACCTATTTCAGTCACAGCCTTTCCTGCACAGCATTAGCAGAAGAAAGATTTAAGCCCATCAGCCATAATACTTCACTTGAAGTTCTACTGCCAAGACTTAGTTTATGCAGTCACCTGCTGAAAGATATCCATCCACCAAGGCACATTCTGCTGCTATTTATTGTTCAGACTTTAAGAGGCAATGTGGAGCTTATATGACTCTGATACGGCAAATTTAAAACTGAAGAGGTTGATACAGCCCTTTTTATCCATAAGCTAGGATCAGCCTCAGAAGAGGAGCTGGTGCAGTCACCGTACATTGTCTGCCATGTGTACGGTGTACTGGCTTGCGATCATGCTGATAGACTTGAGGAGACAGTACGCAGAGAAGACACATCACTGCTTCTTAGCCTCTCTGCACTAAATAATAGCAAGAAAAGCCCCTGGATAGTACTTTGAAGAGCAACCGAGAATGGTTACCATTACTCTGAGAGACAGTAGTGTCAGGTGAAGGACAAAAGATTGCAGTCCTTGAAGAGCCTGGTTTGAATGCCTCCTTGCTCATACACTAAAACAACTTTTGAGAACTTTGACACTACCTTGAAATGCTGTTTGTACACATGGACTTGTACATATGCTTGCCATTCTACCATGTAAAATGAGTCTTCTGATTATTAGCTATTAATTTATCCTTCTCTATCACCAATGTGGACAATTTTTGGTTTAGACCAGTTCCCTAATACACCTTGAGGAAAAAAAAACAAACAAAACAACAGTATATTAGATCGTTGAGGAGACAATTAAAAAGACACTCAGATTCAAAGATGTAGAGGGATTTACTATCAAATCAAGGGCAGTCAGTTTCACAATAGTGAAACATAATACAACTTTATAATTTCAATTCAACTCAAGCATATTTTTAGATACCTAGGATTCACTGAGACTGAGGAGATGTTGAATGTGTACTTGCTGAGGATAGTTGGATATGCACAGATAGCGTTAGTTGGGCAGGTTTTGTCTATTTTTAAGCTGGTCAGCTGGCATGCAAAACAGTGTAGATAGATAGCCAATAGACAGCTACTGAGAGCGCATAGAGAAGCAAGCATGAACTGATTTAAAGAAAAGTCTGTATTAATAACAACTTGTCTTCATAGAAATGCTATGACCAGTTGTCCAAACAGAAATTTTGACTGTTTCAGACATCAATTACAAGAAAGGCATTACTAAGATCTCAGGAGAGGCACGCATCTTCTAAGCAGACAGGAATTCATCTTGAAACTTGACTGTTGCTCAAAGCAGAGAATTAAAAATCAGAGAAGTACTGTCATGTGCACGTAAGTCCTGTTCCCTGAGAGCTGGCAATATGGAAAAACTATGAAAAAAAAAGCACATCAACTTTAGGTACAGAGTAAAAGACAAAATACAGACTTTGATGAAATGATCCTCAGGCCATCTGCCTGCATTTCTGTGAAATGAATGGTTAATACAACATTTGCAGAGTGGCTCCCATGATTAGCCCTCCCTGGCAGTGCACAAAGCTAGAGAACGGATGCACTTTCCATTATATCCTGGGAGGTACCACAAAAGGTCTGGGAGAAACAGCAAAGGATCTTCCATAAGATCTGTACTCTGTAGGTACTCCATGTTTCAACTGGTGAGGACAAATAAGACAATTGTTTCTGAAGACAAGCTTCTTTGTACTCCCACTTCTAGAGACAGCTTTATCTTGTCCAATATATGAACAGGTTGGACTATGGGTGTAAACAAGTTCCACTTCACTCAGAAAAACACGGTAAAATACTGAAACAAGTATGCAAAAAAAACGCGCATAAATTCTGCGCATCTTCTCCATACTATTAGTGGTTTTAGCGACAAGAAAAGCTAAGAGCCTTAAGTCCACTGCAAAGAGAGTATAGTTATTAACAAATCTTCCCTAAGCCTGGACAAGCACAGGAGGAACAGATTTCTTTCTGCAATTAAAAAATTAACATGCTACCTGTCTATCCCTGAAAGTGCAACAAACAGAATCAATGAATGTTGTTACCAACATTTCAGTGCCAACTGAGGTTAAGTAGTTTCCATACAGCTTCCCAAAGTATAGACTCTCTTTTCCAAAAGGTACTATGTGTGTGCTCTCGAGCAGGAATTTGAAGATAATCTCTTCTCTGTTCACCCTTGTATGTTGAGCTCTGCAGCACTTGCTGGACAGCTGATGCCAAATGGAATCTGAACCATCCAAAGCTGTCCTGAAGTCTAGGGGAATGCATGCTCATCCTGTCCATGTCACACCAAAGCACGCATAAATCCTGAAAACGATCCCAGGTGCTTGGACTGTGTACTTAGCAAAGCTATACTGAAGAAGATTGAAGAAGAGCTCTACGAAGTTGTTTTAATGAAGATTTAAATGAGGAAGAGATCAATGCCTTTAGGAGTATATATCTAGTGTCTTGTGTGCTCCTTATAGTATAGCTAGTACTCTCAATCAAGGGTAAAGACTGACCTTTCTTCATGACATTTTTTCCACATTTTTATTAAAAGTGTTCCCAAATAATAAATAGGTTCTCACCATACGAAATGAGTTACAGATACAGGTATAATTGCTGGACAGTCATTAAGAGCAAAATTGCAATTACTAAGCTACCAGTCACAGAAGTTTATTGTATTTAAATAAAAGTAAATGGATATAGATGCCTTGAAAAAGTATTATTAGAATTTGCTACCTTACATGGCAACAGCAACATGGCAACAACACAACTTCCAGCTTTGTTCATAGACTTATTTAGCAGAGATTTCTTAAAGACAATTCTATATACAGAGTAATTAAAAGACATTGATATTCCTATTTCAGGAAAAAGTAATGTTGCTTTTTTGAAGAGCAAGCAACACTAAGGGGAGAGGAGTGCAATGTCTAAGCAGTAGTCTCAAAAGGGTTTAAATTAAAAATCATTTAATTTCTTGAAACATGGAGTGGTTTTAAAATATATATTCAACCTGCATCAAAATAAAATTAAGATACCCTGATTTTAAAATACATCTGTATTTGCAAGAGGCTGCCATAGCTCATACTTGCAAGACATCCAAGGGTTGAATTCAGAACCTGAACTTTGGTGTCCTATATCCGTGGATAATACTCCCATAGCTAGCACAGCAGCTGCTGTCAACAAGGGTTTGGTTTTTTTTTTTCTTTCCATCTGCCTGTACTCTTCTCCTTTTACTGCATCTTGGACCAAGGAAAACTTCTCCTTGGATGTTTTGTCAAAACTTAAGTGGTTTGGTTTCAGCACATACTCCCTCACAATAAAACTCTTCCATGAGTCACATCCCTCTTGCTAGTTTTGGGCAACCAGAGGCTTGGGCAGTTCCTGGAGCCAGGTGACTGTGCCATGCTTCAAAATTCTGACACTGTCACTTCCAACTCAAGAAAGGCTTGGCTGTGGTTTCATCCACTGCTCATTCAAGGCCAGCAGTACCTTCACTAACATTACCCCGCTCTCCACAGTTCCTCAATGTCCATATCACAGACCACTAAACATATTCCCGGTGATTTTCCCCTGGATGAGACAATGAAAACATTTGCTGAAATTGAGCAGGACAGTGAAAACTTGCTTTCACCTTTTAGAGCAGAATCCAAATCCATATTTTTAAATTTTCCAAAGATTTGTCGTTTACTTCTAGTCACTGCAAAGTTTGTTAGATTTGAACAGCCAACTTAGTGATAAAAGGTTGTTTGCTTCTTTTAGTACATTCCTAACTTATCTTGAGCAGAGATTATGATTGCTTATAAAAATTAAGATGGAAGTAAGAGATTTCTGAGTTATTATGTCTCAAATCCCAAGTAATATGGAGGTCCTACCAGGCCAATTTCAATGGTAACACCACCAATTTTAATGGTAACAAAGTCTGAGGAAGGAGAGCAGGAAAGGGACATTCTACATTAATTTCTAACCCGTAGTAACACTACTATGAATGAATTTTAAAACCAGTGGAAATTTGGCTCAAAAGTAATAGTGGAAATGCTGACAAAACCAAAGTTTTTTCACTGGGGATAGTCTACAGGTAAAATTATTCTAAAGGTAGTTTAAAGCTAGTAGAACTAGATTCTCCCCCTCTACTCTGCCCTGGTGAGACCCCACCTGGAGTACTGTGTCCAGTTCTGGAGCCCCCAACATAAGAAGGACATGGAACAGTTGGAGAGGGTCCAGAGGAGGGTCACGAAGATGATCAGAGGGCTGGAGCTCCTCCTCTGTGAGGACAGGCGGAGAGAGTTGGGGCTCTTCAGCCTGGAGAAGAGAAGGCTCCGGGGTGACCTGATAGCGGTCTTCCAGTACCTCAAGGGGGCCTACAAGAAAGATGGGGAGAGGCTGTTCAGTAGGGCCTGTTGTGATAGGATGAGGGGTAATGGTTTTAAAATAGAGGGAGGTAGCCTTAGATTAGATATTAGGAAAAAAATTTTCACAATGCGAATTGTAGAACACTGGAACAGGTTGCCCAGAGAGGTGGTGGATGCTCCATCCCTGGAAACATTCAAGACCAGGCTGGATGAGGCTCTGAGCAACCTGATCTGGTTGGAGATGTCCCTGCTCCTTGCAGGGGGGTTGGACTAGATGACCTTCCAACTCTAACCATTCTATGATTCTATGAACTAGCCAAATAAAGAAACTAATTTTTTTTTAATCATATTTAGATGTTAATTCAAGACTTTTTGCATTTCTGCTAGACAATCCTTTTAACTACTGCAAAGTATATCTACTTGGAATGTCTTCAAATCTTGGTGTGCCTGAAACCAAAGGAACTTGAACTTTCTGGGTTTTATTTTGTATTTCTTTCAAAGTAAACTGTCTTGCAGTCTAATGTATCACCAATGAAAAATGTGTTGCAAAGGAAAACAGCTACTGAACACTACTCTCCTGTAATTACTTTCTCCAGCAGGTGGTGAGATTATTGTTTTCTGCAACATGACCTACTGTAGACTATGGATAGCACAGTTGTAACTTAATATGACATGAACATTAACATTCTCTCCTGATGTACTGATTTTTTATATATATTATTTTGAAATTAGGGGACAATAGAATCACAAGCCTGAAGTTTAAGTTAACAGCTACATAGCTGAGATACTTTGCTTCATGCATTGTATGTATGCACCTCATTATCCTACATAGCAGAGTATTAACAACGTATATTATACATTTTTTACTGCAGGGTCAAAAAGCGAATGGGATATGGTATGTTCTCAAATCAGGATCCCTTGATGTGATTTCAAATTAAGGTCCCAGTTCTACAAATATTACATCCAGAGTAACTTCCCTTCAGAAACCCCAAAGTCAGTAGGATGAACTTTATGCCCACAACTACTTGTAGATCCAAACCTCAAAAACTTCTGAACATGGATAACTTGAAATCCACGGTGCTTTTTGTGCTTTGAAAATGGGACACGAGTTTTTTGTTAAAATGATAATTATTCATAAAAATAGAGCAGGTTTTAAACTGATTCAGCTTTCAGCATTTCAACACTAGATTTGGTGCAAGAAACCACCAAATAACGTTGCAGTGAAAAGAGATAAAAGGATGCTGTAGGCTGATATATGTACCTGTTAAAAAATATTTATATGTCTCAAGGGCATATTCCAACTTTGGTCCATCAAAATCAGTTACCCGGCTCCTATTTTGAATGATACAGCTTGTTACTGAATGACAGTAAAAGAATTGCAGTGTGAGGAGTGTCCAAACTCACCAAAGTTTTTTTTAAAAATGTTGAAGAAAACTCAGCAGCTTGAACATGCAGACAAGCAAATTCCTAACCTCATTGTTTATGAAGGACACAGTTGTGAAATTCTTTGTAAGATACCAATGGAAAGTAAAGTTGTAATAAGAACACCAAAATTAATTATTAGTTACAACTGCAAGTTTCATTCAAAGGCCATCATAAAGGATGTAAAGCCAAATATTAAAAAGCTAGCAGATGCCAGAATTAAGGCTGTCTGTGTAACCTCAGTTTAGCCCCCAAAATGAATATACCATATAATGCAATCTGCAATTATGTGATAATACATTATTTTCTGTAGGATCATTGCCTCATTCAGTTCACAGCAAGGATTAAGTACATGAGAAAACCAAAAGGAATAGTATTTGAGAGCTTTCGGCTTCAGCTGAACTCAATGACAAAACTTTTTGAGGTTTCACCCCAGAGATGTCCTTAAATGAGATTGTTAATTTTGTTGTGGAAGCATGGCTAGCAATTATTTGGAAAAAAAAACCAAAGACACAAAAGGGGAGCCCCCGCCCATTCTGTTATCCTTCCTCCTCCTGCTGCTTTCCTGTCCCCTTCACTGGAGTTATTTGCCTCCTCCATTAAAATGAGATGCACAGACAGTTGATTTGACATCAGGCCCACGGTGGAGGCAGAAGCTCTGGAGCAAGCACAGGGGCACATGGCACATGGGGACCTGCAAGAGTGGCTGTTCTGCCATGCGAGGAGCTCCTCCTGCATCAGCAGGCAGCATGCATCCTCCCTCCCCATCAGCCACTCGTTTCCTGACCTCTTCCTCCCTGACAAGGTTTTCACACTCTCAGCTATGCCAAACGTAAATCATCTGTTTATGAGCCGCAGTCCATTGTTGTGGCTTCATCTTGCCGCAATAGGAATGAGCAGCTGGGACCTGGAGCTAGGCTGTAACCTCTCTAAATAATAATGCAAATATTCTACTTTGTAAAAACAATAATCAGTAGACTAATTACTATTTCACGCTGCTACTTTCAGCTACCACAGATTTCAGAAATGCAAGTTCAGAACTGCGAATGTTATCGCCATAACGCACTTTGAGAAGAGCACACCAGGAACGGGGAGCCCCATATGGTGCATTGGCCCTCCTTGGTGCAGGTAGGGCGTGAGACCTGGCTGCTAAAAATAAAGCCATTTTGTAAAGGGTAAATCTTGTCTAAAAAAAAACCCAGTGTGGCATTTTTGAAAGGAGGTAATGCTGTGAGCAGATAGAGGTGAAGTTATGAACATAATCTGCTTGGATTATGAAGATTAAATGGCATTTGACATACTTCTGCGTATTACACTGGCACATAAGGTCAGGAAGCACAGGACAGAAAGCACTGTCCTTGTCTGCTTACAAAACTGTCCAGAGGCAGATTTCCCTGATTAAAAGTTATGAGTTAACAACCCAAAGAAAGCCACAGAGTGGAATGGCATTGATTGGTGAATTTTACAAATGCCTCTTTGCCAGGGTGCATGGGAGGCAGCAATGCATCACCGGAAGATGATGCCAGGATGCCATGACAGCACGGTGTGTTGTCATTGTGGGGGATGCTTAGGAATAAGTAACCTGTTTGTGAATGGTTTCCCTCATGGGAGTGTGCTCAGGCTAGCAAATGCAGCATCAAATGCCAGACAGGCCCATCTCCCATGGTGGTGGCGGTGTCTGGTAAAGGAGTGGTTGTAGCATCCCTCCAGCTGAACTGCCTCAGCCAAGGGTGCTCGTTTCTTCCTGGACCACAGCAAATTTCCACCAGGCTGACTGAAAAGCTACTCAATGGCTAAAATAGCTTTTTTGCTTCCCACCCCTTTGCTTCCCACCTTTTTGGTTCTTTCAAGACATGGAGAAAGCTGCAGTGCATGTGGTTGAGGTTAGTGGATTTCTTTGCGTTCAGAGGAAGAGTAAATTGTTCTAGAGAAAGAGATTCAATCTTGAAAAGCCCAGACAAAAAAGTCATACATGTATCTGCTCTACAATTGCAAAGAAATTTCCAAAAACTAGAGAGAAGAAAGCACCTTAGAATGACAGGAAGAGTAATGGGAAATCAAGGAAAATTAAGGGAAAACATGGGTGTATCAGAAATATTCCAGCAATTAAAACACTCCCAAAAAGTGTGCCCCATTTCCTGGGGAAATGGTATGCAACACCCTACACTCGTCCCACACTGGTGCTCTAGCTGAGAGTCTCAGTCTCATCTGTCAGACCCAGGCCAGAGTTAAAAAGCGGGACAGATCTCCTGCAGGCTGCTGGACCACAGGAAAAGCTGGGGCAAAAAAAAAATGTCAAAGTGGAAGCTTTAAGTTGGATTTACCATTAATCCTCAGACCAGCACAGACAGCGAGAGGCAATGAGCATGCAGCTCTTCGAGGCGGCACGTAGGCACCCGGCAGGCTTGCAGAGGGTCTACATCTCCCTGCTTTTCCCCCCTGAGCACGCTGGAAGTTGGCAGATGCCCAGGTCTTGTGAAAAATCAGGCTGCTTCTTAAAAGTGTAAGAAACTAATTTTAAGTGGCCATTTTTAGAAATTTGGCCTTTGTTTCTCCACCAGTTTTGCATTTCCTTGTACATCTTTAACAACAAAATATGTTTAGCAGCAAGAAGAAAAAAAAATTCTTAGCAGTAGATGGGGATTTTTCCAGGATCATTTCAGCGACAGCTATGTATAGTCCTAAACAGTATGAGGGCATGATTCAGTGCTCCAAACAAACTTTTGGGTTGAGACCAGTTGTTACAAATACTTTCTTGCTCTTTTTAGGAATAAAAAGAATCTATGTGTATATTACACCCGGGCTGAGGCTTGGGCTGCTTCTTGTTTGCTTTTCATCATGTTCATGCTTATTCTCATTGTTATTGTGTTGCTTTCATCTTTGATAAACAGAATATATTTTTAAAAAGCCCAACACCTCTTGTATCTGCAATTCAAGATTCTTTGTGACTTGGCGTAGCTCAAAGAACTGCAGTCTAGGATGCTGACCTACCTCAGGTCTGCTTGCTTTCTGGTTGCTGCTTGCATTTCTCAATGGTAGGAAGTGACAGTAATGTATATATATAACCTGAGTTAGCGTGTAGCTTTTTCATTCTGCTCTGATAGTTGAGCTACCAAACAGTGAGTGGCAGGAAGCAAACAAAGCTAACAAAGAAAAGGAAAAAAAAAAAATAAAAGAAGGCATGACATAAAGTAATAAGAAATGAAAAAAATATGAAATTCAGGCAAGAATAATAAAAGCAAATCCTAAAATAAATGGCAGGATTTGATTTTGCAGTACTGGCTTATAGCCAGATAACTGTCTGAAAAGTAAAACAAGTGAAGCAGATACACCTAAGGTAAAAATAATGTGTATATTCTTTTGAGGGAAAGATGAACTAGAAGAAAATAAAAAGACCCATCAAGAATGATAGAATTGTGTGACTTTAACCCTGTAGGTCCCACGTTGCTTAGAAGAGCTGCCTCTATTTCTCCCTGTTGCTTGTGCAAGAGGCAAATGAAGAGTAGCAGGAGAACAGCGGTATGTTGTGAATGGAGGGAGGAGCTGGAAACACTCGAAGTGAGATCCTGCCTCCTTTTGCACCTCTCTATGATTTATACCAACGCATGTCCTCCCAGCTCTGCCCCAGCTATAACTCCTCTGGACCTCTCAGTTTGGTTAACAGCCCTTGTGAAACTGTTTCAGGAGGACAGGTGAAAACAGATCTGTTCTTCCAGAATTCAAAATCTTTTCTTCTCATTCTAGGAAGCTCCACAAAATAAAATGTTTGCTGAACTGGATCCAGTCATGGCTCTCAGTTACATGGGTGAAAAACAGAATCTGGGCCCTAACAGGAGGAACCGTTTCACGGCAAAAGTGCTTTTTCACCCACAAACTTTCAGTAGTAGCTTGTTTGGATTTTAGCACAAATGTTCCAAGTCAAATTTAATCTTAATTCCTTCTATCCCACAGGGATTTTATTTTTTTTTTTACCACTTGACTGGGAGCTCTATTTCCATGACTACACTTCTTGAAATGCTTTAAAATGCATTTGAAATTAAATGGTCTTCACGATTTTTTTTAGCAAAAGTCAATCCTAACTTGATAGCCAAATCTAAAGCAACTTTTCTATGGCTGGGAGAATTCCTCTCCTCTAATCCCTAGAGATGTGAATTTTACTGCTGTTACTGTCAGCTGTCAACTGATAGGAGTAGACTGGCTAGGAGGAAGCAGGCAAAGATGAATAACGTATTCTTCAGTCATAAACTCATACTTTACATACATATCAATGGAGACAGGAATCATCAGTCACTGAGGATAGGGAAGCTCCCACAAACATCCCTCTCACAGCGGGTTTTAGCTCTCATTTTCTGAGTGATGACTGGCCACAGTTTTGATGCACAATGGACACAAATCCCACATGAAGTCCCTCCCTGAAGGAGCCTGTACAAATACCCTCCTGCAATGAACTCTGCCTGCTGTTATTCTTCACAGATATAACAGAGGCCAAAAGAACTCCTACAGTGTTGTTAACCTTATATGAAGTAAAAGCTACTTACATGTCTCCGAAACCACTTCATAGTGAAGATGGGTAAACAGTGGCTTTTTTTATGGCTACTGCTGTATATATTCTTCCTCTTATCTTAATGCAGATTCTCAACATATCGGTGTATAAATAAAGGCAACCTATCCATTTCCCTTCCAGATTTCCAAGAAAAGTTACAAGCCAATTAGCTTTGTATCATAAGCTTTATTGGCAGCAGAAAGCCAGAATCACAGGAACATTTGGTTCCCAGGAATTTGGATCTCGTAAGAAAGGGCCAGTGCCAACACTTACCAGAGTGTCTGCCAGTTGTTGTTCTTCACAGCTACAGCTGGCTGCCGTTTCCAGCAATGCTGTGGATTAAAGATCAATACCTGATCGGGTTAGCTTTCTGAGAGGTATAGCATCATTGGGACATAAGGCTGTTTATGAGAAAAAGATGTGACTGCCACTCTGACACCCTCTCAGGACAGAAGTTAGAGAGACAGGAGCAAAACTTCAAAACCTGGAGGGGATGCTGAATTTGAAGGCAGACTTGCAGTGTTCCTCAGCAGATGATGAGGTATGTGTAGTGTATAGGTTGTGAAAGTATATTAATCCTTTGGAAACTAGATCATGTGGCTCTCAGTAATGAATCCTGCAGAATTTGCCTCCTACCTTTGTCTTGGGATCCGTTCTCCCTCCCTCTAGTCTTATTTTCTCACAATAAAAGAGTGATATTTTTGAGACTGTCATAGCCCCTGAAACATGTCAGAACATTACTGTTGTAATAACTGCATCTCAATATTCCTCCTGTGCAGTCTCCTGGGATATAGCAAATGCTGCCTAGGCATCCTTATTTACGTCTCTACAGCAGAAGGGCAAGGTTACAGTTTAGATACATGAAGTGTCCTTCTCCTTTTGCCTTCTGTGTCCCCAGCACTTGCCTCAACAGTGGAGCATTAAAGAAATACAAACGGCCTGCGTCTTGTTTAACTTTTTGGGTCACTCTTTGTAACATCATTATATTCAAGAGAACATTGATCTTTGGTCCATGAGCACCCCCCACCCCGCTCCGCTCCCTGTAGCCTCGCCCTGCCTGCGTAATTGGTGTAGCTCAGCAGTGAAAAGGGCGTAGTAATATTTCTCCAACTCACTGGGATGTTGCAAGGGAAGGTTAATCAATGTACATAGCATACTCCAAACACAAAAGTATTGGTGTAAGCACCAAAGATTATTAGCGCGTCAGATATCGTTGTTCCATGACACAGCGCCGACCCGAAGGGAAGCATTTTTGTTTGTTTCATAATTCATTTATTGCTACACACAGCTAAGACCATCCAGACAAACAGTATTTGAGTCATGCAGTTTAGTGCAAATTTTAGGAAGCTTTACTTATCACTCTTTCAAGCTGGGTTACTTCAGTGATTTCCAGGGAACCCAGGTGCCTCCGCAGTGTGGCTCCCTAAATCTCTCCTCGAGCAGCCAGGCCACCGGCATGGAGCAGGGAGCGGAAGAAGTGTGCCATTTCCCAAAGGCAGTAATTGATTTAGCAGCAGTTTAAAACAATGTTGAACATTGTCAAGGATGTTCCTTTGTGGCACTAAATCAAGTTCCTCAAGATGGATTACATACTAACCACATACTATCTAAAAATCTCAAGGGCTGTTTATTGTTCAACAATTTATGATAGCCTTGTTAGAGCACTGCATATCAGGCGTCTCTGGAGTACAAGAAGAAACAGAGACAAATAGCATACAAACTATATTGAACAATTCATTACATTATATTGTCGAAACCTAAGCACAGCATGCAGATAACCCTTTTATGCACGCTGCCTTATTGAACAATAATCACTCTGTAATGTTTCAGATATTTAAATCATATTTATAATCACACATTTTAATGCAACATCCCTCATAAAGTTCTCAAGGCATTTTACAGGATGCATAAAGCATGAAAAAATACAAAATTTTAAAATGCAGATTCACCTACCACAGGCCCTGGAGGCAGGCTAATGAGGTAGATATACAAAACTCTAAGCTGACAGTTTAACTGTTTAAGTAGTGTATATAATAATTCAAGCACATTTTAAGATATCCTTAGTTATAAACCTGTTCTTTAACTAAATATTTGGGCTAGGTTGTATAAGTGCTTATTTTCAGTTTACAATTATGGTGAGAAACAGCAACATTTTTTCGTTCCTTATTTAGAATCTTCTCCTTAAAAGCTTTCACGGATATCAAGCTGAAAGATAAATTACTGGGAGAGGTTTCCAGTGTCTTTGCTGAACAATGTTGTATATAACAACACTTCTCCAAAGAGGACCAAAATCCTTGCCTTGCTCCATGGGTCACAGGACCATGAGTCATGTCCTCACAGTCACAGCTCCGCTAGAGATGTCCTGTCTTGGCTGGAGCATGTCATTCTGTACCTCAGTTTCCCAGAGTATTTAGACAGATTTAATAACACTTTTATTTCAAGCTTTTGATACACATGTGCATATCTATGCATGGAACACCCCATATTCAGGGTGATTGATGGTATTCAGCCAAGGCTCCCATTCCATGGCACTTCAGGACATGGTTTAGTAGGCATGGTGGTGTTAGGTTGACGGTTGGACTTGATGATCTCAGAGGTCTTTTCCAACCTTAAAGATTCTATGATTCTATTCTATGATTCTATGATTCATCCTTGTCTAAAACAGCACTTAAAGATACTTTCCTGAATCGGCAACCAGCACAGCTGGTGCTACACTGGACATGTGAAATGTGCAGTCAAATGATGATCTTTTAGCGCTCCACAGTATATAGGCACCTGAGGTGGACTTGATTTGTCCAATGGTATCTTAATTCTTATTATAGAAGTGCTATTCTTCCTACCAGAACAGGTAGCAAATAGACTAGTAACAATTTAATTCCTTCTTTTTTATTCACATTATTTCTGGTAGACCGCAACTTCCGAAAATCAAGGTTGGGTTAATGAACTGTCATGAAAGTTTTTCTGAGCAAGAGCTGTGCCTGCGTCTGTAGAAAAATCTGGAGATGCTGGCAACTTTGTAGATTTTTTTTTTTATTTTAACATATTTCTCTATGACCAGAAATATTTTTTAATATGTTGTAATGTGTAAAAAGTGTGGGAGGGTTGGGATATTTTTCTGGATGGCACTGTGTGCATGTGTCTACGTTCTCATGGCATATTTGTGGCTTGCATTCAAACTATAGATCAATTCTCATTTCTCTACTTTCAGACATTTCCCCCTTCTTTGAAGTTAGCACTTAAAAATAAGGATCAAATGGCAGGGAACTTTAAATAAAAATACATGGTATTTTGATATTTAAGGATCTCAAAAACAGTACCTCATAGTTTGATGGGAGATAATTAAGCAAATAGAAAAACAGAAGCCAAAACCCATATGAAGAAAGAGAGCAGAGACTCTATGGTGAAAAAAGAGCTGGGTAATCAACAAAGTCTAGGGATAGGAGCAAATTTGGAGGATTCGTGAGTCTTCGTGATTTTTTTAAAGATTATAATTCTATTTTTGCGAACCATTTGTGTCCTGAGAAATGACTAAGGAAGCCTGGTGAGTTTTGGGACATCTGGTTTTGGCTGGCTCTCCAAAGGACAGCACCCTTCCCTGGCTGCTTTGGGCAGTCAGCGGGAAGGCAGCAGCCAAGAGCAGCAAGTGAGGAAACCTGGTCAAAGCTTTTCCTAGTTTAGAACGTGCTCCTGAGTCAGGTGCAAAGCACAGTGATACACAGTGCCACTCCGCACCGCCACGTTTTGATCTTGAACTTCAGCACATACCTTGTTTCTTTTGGAAATGGCTGTGTCTAGGGTAACAGGAGAAACTCAGCAGGAGTCACTGTGGTGCTCAGAGGCCAGGTACACACCATCAGCTGCTTGCATTGGTTTCCTGCAAGCACTGTCAAGCTGACTGTCTTGGAAGCCACTGTCTTTCACAAGGGTAAAAACCAAGCCAGTCTGCTTTTCAGTGGTGCCTTACCTCCCTGAGAGACAGCAGCCCTGGCCCACACGTCTTCATGGATCCCGAGCTCAGCAGGATGCAGGATCTCTGGTCAGGGTCATAACTTGTACTTATGCCTCAACCTTTTCCAAAGGCAGGGTTATAACTTCTCCTCACTCCTTCACTGCAAAAGCTGTTTCAGAGAAGCATTTTGTCATCCTTGCAAAACATCTGTATTCAAACATTAGGATAGATAGGGAGAAAGGAAACTGAGTGAGAACTGACTTTTCTGTAGTCTACTGCTGGCACCCAAGAAAAAGCACTCATGCCCATGGGTCGCATCAGCTCAGGATATCATGAACTTGCCCATGCTTAAGAATCTGTTACGAAATGCATAAATGATGTTGTGTTACAGACAGCAGAAAGGGCTGGAAAGCCTATTTCTGTGTCAGCATGAAGGTACAGTTGGAACTAAAACACAGGGCATCAGTCATCAGCAGGGACAAACTGCAGAGACAGTCTCAGATGACTTTCCACATCGTTGTGCCGACACTTCCTCATTTCTGTCTGAGTCAAAAAAATATTGCTATTTTGGATGCAAACCTATATTGAGCTCTCTCTCATACTTTTCTACATGTTTTTGTTGTCTCTTTTCCTGTCTAGTCATAATTTTCACCAAAAACAACATGTGAGGATGAGTTTTAGTTAGTGGTTTGAGCACATGGTAGGTTATAGAACTGCGAGCAGTCGGAGACTGTCAGACTTACCTAATGGAATAACAGATAGAGGGCCAGAATAATAGCTCCCTTGTCTGCTAGTCTATTAATAGAGGAACCATCAATATTGCAAAATGACTGGTAATAAGAATATTTTAAGGATGGGGATGAACCTTGGAAATAAATGAACTTTCATTGCTAGTAGGATTGTCACAGCATAAATTAAATGCTTTGAGAAATAGTTTGTTTGGTTACCGGGCAGAAATATAGTATCAAATGTTAGTTATTGTTGTTATTTTTTATTATTCTGCTTTTTTTCAGTGTTTAGTCATTCTTTTTTCCCTTTAGCATCCATGTCCAAAAAATACATAGAACTTCTGACCTAGGAACATATTTATACAACATCACAAAGCTTTTCCATGGCAACAGGCCTTGTCAAGCTGTCACAAACACCATAATGACAGATTTCCAAGCAGTTCCCAAATAAATCTGATCCTAGCATGTAAATGGAGAAAAATGCTTTTTGTAAGTGGTGTGTAGTTTTAAGCACCTGGGCCCTGAGATAGGGTGCAGGTAGAAAAGTTGAGAGCCAATACTGCACCACGAAAACTAGTAGGAGATTCAATATTCAATTGAGACTAAAGCCCATACATTCGCAAAACAAAGGAGAATAAAGGCTAGTTCTTGAGACCTTTTGTCACGAAACTAAACATGACCGACTTCAGTCAAAAGGACTTCTTAAATGATTAAAGACCACTTCTCAAGAGCTGAAGGTCTGGACCCTGTCAAGTAAAGAAAGATTTGGAATGATAGTTGGTGCTGGCTCTGCAGTACATAGATCTTCAAAAGTCCCCAAAGAAGTCAAGGAACTCAGGATTGGGCACTCGGATCTAAAAAATTATCTGGAAGTCACATTCTGCCTTTGAGATGTTTTCTGCTTCTTGCTGAATTCCACTGAAGTCAGCAGTGCTAGTAGGAATAAGAACCTTGGGAAAAATTTTATTTAGAATGAGCTGCAGCTATGAATTATGCGAAGTGGGTTTAGGCTGTTCCTCCTCTTGATATTTTATGAGCACCTACATTTAAATACGATATCTCTTAACGCAGCATGCTGTCATCCACCTACCTGTCACCAGAGTACCTGAGCATCCCAAGTGAAGCCAGATGATGTTCTATGTATTATTTAAACTTAATGATCATAACAGTGGAACTCTGATATGACCCTTTTTTGTACTATTGTACATTTCTTCTTCCATTTGCCTTCTCAGAACACCTCCAATAGCCTTACCTTGCTCTTTTCCTCTCCTTGCTCACTCTCAGCTTTATGCCTTCACTCATGCTGCTTCCTAACACATTAAACAGTCTCCATGACCTCATCTGTCAAACGTCCTTTTATTCACATCCAAAAATCTCTTAAAACCCACCTCTTCCAGTAAGCAAGCTTTCTCCTTTATCATTTATAATTCTGTCTATCTTTTTTTTTTTCTTGTCTCTCTTTATTTTTTGTGTTGTAACAGACAGAGCTGGTAGTATCATCAGTAGCTAAAATTGCCTGACATTTCCCATTACAAGATTTTGTTTTTAGTTGCTTATAATTTTGCAGCTTTAAATTACTTGGACTGAATTTTTCCATGCCAGGTGTCTCAAGCAACATTTTTCTGGAAAGTTTCAGCTAGACTGCTTTAGACAGTTCTGAAAATGCAATTAAGGAAAAATGCCACGGTTTATCCATTTGAAAGAATTCTTATGGGCATTTTGTTGAAAAGCACTAGCAGCTCCATGTTTTGGTGTAGAGATTTCAGATTCAGTGAAACTCTTGCTTTTTGCCTGGGATCCGCCTCTGTTTGTACCCCTAGAAAATGGTCAGTCTATGCCCCCCCCCCCAAAACTCACTTAAACTCATGCTTAATGGAGAATTGTGATACATTGGCAGCTAAATTCTCTAACACAGTAGGGGCTGGAGTGGAAAAAGTTAGGAATTCCCAGAATTAAGGTTGCTTTGGTAGCCTTAATTAGACCCCCACCTTGTGTGTAAGTCTGAGGGTACTGTATTTAATTACGTGATCACATACAGATTTTTTTCCCCACTGGACCTGGCCTCATGCAGGGCACAGGACGGGCCTGAGCAGCCTGTGGTGAAGAAGGGCTCATTTGTTTGCCGAATCTGAAAGGCAACCGCTCAAGAAGAGTAGGCATGGGAATTAAGAAAGAGGAAAAATTGCCTATACTTTGCGTAGTTCAACACTTCCTGGAGATTTGAATGTTGTTTCTGTCCCTGCCAAAAGAGGGAAAATTTTAAGATGTATTTTGCTCCACGGAAAATACTCAGTGCCTACTTTTCAGTGAATGAACCAGGAATTTTAGAAAAAAATGGAATCTGATCCTAGATTTAAGGGAAATATCAAAGTATACACTTGAAAGAGGTCTGAATTAAAATAGCAGAGACTTAATATCTAGCTTTTGCATGTTGTGCTCTATAGCTTTTACCATTCCTTTCAACTACAAAAATTGTGTATTACACTGTGAAGCCTCCACAGCAAGTTAAATCAGGACCTCATCTCTAGCCCCTATCAAGGTAAATCAGGTAGAAAGTTGCACTTCTGAATGACAGTTTCACTAGTGGGGCAGCTCATACATCCAATATGTGCACAAAATAATTATTTTCAGAATCTGAACCTTGTTTAAGAAGAACTGACACAGTCAGTGTTCAGAAAGTAGATAATCGCAAATAGAAGATAACTTCAGCATTTTCACACAGAATTAACAACAGGAAAATATCAGGATGTCACAAGGACTGAAACAAAAGTCTCATTCTCATCCGTGTAAATCCAGCTCTGGCAACAAAAAGGGATCCAGGGTGGAGTGCAAATGGTATGGCAAGGACAGTGGGATGGAGCCTTTCTGTGTACATGGGAAACAGTGACATGGACACAAAAATGTTCATTTCAATAAAACACTTGAGAAAACAAATAAGGAAGACTCTTGGCATGGTAGCAGAGTTTTATCAAACTAGAAAGTTTTTCAAAGTTTTCCATGAGGCCTTGGACGTGCTGCATATACAGTAAAAGAAAACAACAGCTAGTA
Source organism: Tetrax tetrax (assembly GCA_009806455.1). Classification (NCBI taxonomy): domain Eukaryota; kingdom Metazoa; phylum Chordata; class Aves; order Otidiformes; family Otididae; genus Tetrax; species Tetrax tetrax. The sequence continues at coordinate 85,838 of WHYT01014540.1, forward strand.
ATGTTTGGTCAGAGCAAGAGTTATATCTCAGTAGATACCAATTAGTTGCCAAAAACTACTGTGTATACATGACAGAGGTTAAAATAGCTCAGAAGGCTTTATTTCTGAAGCTGTTCGTATAACGTAATTCATTAGTCATATCCAGTTAGCACTTCCCTAGAAGTGAACCCAACATCATCACATTAAGAGCTGAGAGCAAAAAGGATAGTTAAGCAAACAACTAAACGGTTTCCCACAATTATTATTCATAATAAAGTATTTACCTTGCTTAAAACACAGTCAAAGTCTTTTATCTTGAAGCAATCTATTTTCTTTTATAGAAAAACAGCACAAAAAAAAAAAGCTTCTATATGGATCAGACTCTCATTGGACTGAAATCAGCTTCACATTTTGGGAAGATGTGTGGATTGCTATGCACCTCACATTCACATTTCTGTACAGGAAGGCAGAAAATCTGACTTTGGACTAAGAAAAGCTAGGCTTTGTTTGTGAAAGCAGAAGTTTTATGAACTTTTGAATTTATCCAATAAATATTTTCCCTGTATTTCTTTGCAAGGATTAATTACAAAAATAGTCTAGAAGTATCCCCTGAAACTCCATCATCAGATTAAGTCAAAACTGCATCTCTGTCCTGTGGGACAAAGATCCCTTATAAATGCTAGACATATTGAGAGGGGTGGGTCTTGACAAGTCTTTTTTCTTGTCTCTCATGCTTGTTTTCCTGAATGTCTCCTAAGCAGTCTGAGAGCTCAGTAGAGGCTGAGCACTGTCTTAGACTCTGCAGTCTTCCAGAGAGTTTCTAACTAGGTTAAACATGTTCTCCCACCCTTGTTCTGAATTGCCATATGCCTGCAACTTCAGTGAGCTTTGATGGATAGCACTGTGAGGAGGCATTTCATAAAGACTCCTAGCTCTTATGCTCGGCTAATTCACCACTAACAGACAAATTGTTTACCCACATGGCATTTTGGGGTTATTGAGAATTTTTCATCCACTGTGCTGAAATTCCCAGAACTTTTGCTCATTATCCCTGTAAGGAGGGAGCAGGAAGTAAAAAATTTATTAACTCTGCTTTACAGGTGACAAGACTGAGGTACAAGCAAATCAAAAGGCTTGTGCAGAGTCATGCAGTGAGTCATTTTTTCTGTCTCCAAGATTTCTGACTTTCAGGACCAGACTCTGGCTGCTACATGTTTACATACGGCTACTTGTGTCTGTTCTTTGATCAAGGTAAACTGGTAATCTGGGCAAGCACAGATTTTGTTCCTGTACTTTTTCTCCCAAAAGATGACTCAAAAGTCAGTATCCTAATTCCAACTGTGACAAACATCTGTTTGTGCAGGAGGATCTAAGGTCATAGTAGTTAATCCAAAAGATTGTTTTGCAGTGTATTATCTCAGATGATGTTGTCAAAGAAAAGCTCCATTTTGGACCAAAGTTCATGTAACTCTTCCTCTGGACCCTTCTGTCTGTCACATCGTGTTTATTGTCACCAGTAGGCTAGCATCTAAGGGAGAGTAGTGGAGGCTGGCCGTGTTTTGTGGAGTGTGTATCTGGGAGGAGGAGAGAACATGACTCACAGCTCGTGTCTCTTCATCTGAGGTGGCTTATGCACAGCCATTGCTTTACCTAAGGGGGTGAAATGTGAAATGTTTTTTTTCTGCCCGACACAGTCTTCATTTCAATAGATTTCAAGACAGTAGAAGCCACATTTGTGCAGTGAGCTAAAAGTGCCAGGCTTTTGCCTGGGTTCTCTGGGAGATTTCTGCAATACAGACATCATTTCTGTCTCCTTATCTGGAACACAGAAGAGTCTGGAGAAGCCATGTTTCCATGAAGCAGAAGAAATAGGTCATTAAGGGCTTGTTTCACATAAGCTACATAGAAAGGATTTTTACTTTAATTAATCAAGGCAAAATACAAATAACTGAAGGCCTAAGTCACTGTATGACCTACCTTCTAACACTTGTGCTTCAGCTTGCCGAAGCCCAGTACACTACTATATAGAGTCAAATGACCGGCTTAAAATACCCCTCTGCAAACCTCCAGATATTCATGTCAATCCCTCTCACAGGACACCCAGAGATCAAAGGATCTGAAGTTTCTACAGGGTCTATCCACTGATCCCAGGCAGTGCTTTAAACATGGGTGCCTCCCCTCCTCCTCTGTGAAGATGTCTCTTGCATGCCCACAGAAAGGTTAATTGGACTGCCATGCTTCAGAAATAAAATGCAAATGCTGTGAAAATCATTGTTTTCCTTAACAGAGTGAATATTGTCAGTAAGATAATGAAAGACATCACAAGACAGTGGTGGAAGATGCTGTGCTGCGCAAAATGGCGTTCTCTGTGCCAGAAAACAAGTATCCCAGCCCTGGGTGGTTTGCACATTGTCATTTTTACATATATCCTCCTAGACGGCCATCTACCTGTGAGCTGCTGCCTTTTCTAATGCCTTTTCCAATGAGACCCGCCCGTAATATGATTTTGTGTTCTTCATTACTGCTTGATGTCACCATGCTCCTGCAAACCACACTCCGTAACTATAAACCAGTGTCTTGTCTTCAGCAAAGTCTGACCAGGTGTGTACCCAAATGCAGCCTGTATGATGATGGGTCCACCCCTGCTCTCCCCTGTCTGCCCAGCCCCATGCTGCATCCATGGTGGAAGCCTGGACCAAGTCTTGAGTGCAGCTCTGCAGCATCTTCAGCTCTGCCTTCCCTCCCTATCCAGTCCTGCTGCCCACTGCAGTTCATACAAAGTTTGGGGTTTATTTCTTGGATTTTTCATGCTAGTATGCTGGTAGAAAGATGACTGGTGTTTGGAGTATTTTGAGTGTTTGCCTTTTTCTTCTTTTTTTTTTAACAAGACTTTTCTCTATGCCTCTGCAGCCTCCAGAAGACAGGCTGGTCCTGTACATGGCCGTGGTTAGGCAAATGCTTCTCCCCATTGGTGCTGCACCTGAGCAGACACAGTCCTCTTGCTGCCTAATCCAGGATGCTCTGTGGTCTGTTTCCCAATCAGTTTAAGTGTGAAATAACCTGTTTTCTCATATTTCCAAAGTATTCAAGGGGAGAGGAGATTCCATGCTAAATTTAAGCATGAGATACAAGTGGGCACTAGCAGAAGACATATACATACCATAAGCGTAGTTTTCAAACTGCTGAAATGACATCCATTTCTTATTTTCTGTAATGGTCTGGCAAACGTACAACATATGTACCTTAAAAATATACATGTGCATGATGTATTTTAAACACAATCAGCCTTCCATTCAAAGACAGCTCAGAAAAATCTCCTTCCCACCTCCTCGAGTGGATGGAGCATCCTGCTTTTCCTGGAGCATCATTGGAGGTGGACACTTCACTTGTCCTCAGCCCTCTTCTGCTTGTGCTCCCCTCTTGCCCTAGCAAGGTCTTGCAGGGCCCAAAGTTCCATGGGGGTGCATGACCAGCCCTTGCCCTGAGCCCTCCATCAGCAGGGTTTGGGGAGGTGGTAAGTGTGATAGGATGAGGGGTGGAGGGTCCTCTCACAGATAAGCAGCAGTGGATACAGCTGGGTCTTATACTCCCCATGAGGAGTCTGACGTGAACTACTGCAATACAAAACAGGCAAGCTGGAGGCTCCATGCAGAAGAAACACGTATTTAATGTATCTGTGCTTTACTGTAGAATTCTTGCGTATTAATGCACAATATATTGACATTTACTGTGAGAATTCATGCTTCATAAACATGGAATTGTTCTGTTTTCTCAATTTGTGCCAGTTTCCTATAAATACAGAAATTAGGTAGTTATCCCTAAAGCTATGTGATAGAATTCAAAAATAGATAAACAAAGAATAGCAATGCAATTTGGTCATTAAAATTCAAAAAAACAAACAAAAAATATATCTGCCCATTATCCTTTTGATGAATCTGGCCTTTTGCCTCAAAACCACTACCAATTTCAGCTGGCATAAGAGGAACATTTTATGAATACTACCCAATGTTCACTGCACTGAACTGGAAATGCTAGTCAATAACAGCTCATTATCATTATCCAGATGAGAGGCAAATTAAGCATGGGAACACTGTGCTAACGTAATGTAAAGGTTGAAATGCAAAGCATCAAAAGCAAGAAAAATTTGGGCTAAGACTCTCTACACAAGAACTTAAGGACTATTGTGACTGGATCTGAATCTGTATATTTTTTTTAACGTGCTGGAGCACACTTGCAAAGATATAGGTGGAGCACCAGATGTATTCCTACTTAATTTATTTTTTTCCAAAGAATGCTGATTATCAAAATAAAAATGTTTTGCAGGAAAGATGGAATACAGTCAAGACTGTCTAAAATTGGCCTTCTTCCTTGATAATTTGTCTTCCCACCACTTAAGCAGCCCACTTGAATGGCCTAGTTCCCAGCATCCTATCAACCCCTCCTGCCAGTTATTTCTGAGATGCTGTCAGTTTTGCACTTTAATGACTCAGTAGACCTCAGCTCCCACACCAGCCAAGCTTTCAGAACTCTAATTCTTCAGCATTTCAGGTGGGAGGAGAAGGAGACAGTTTGCAGCTCCCTAGAAATTTACCCTTCTGCTGCTTTGGAGAGATGGTGCTCCAGAGGTGCCTCTACAATGATGTCCCTGCTGTAGAGAGCCCAAGTTTCAGTCTGGATGTGCAACTAAAGCACATCAGGTAAGTCTGAACTTTGTGATGGTTTTTCTCCACATTTTCAAAATCTTAGTTTGGAGACAGCATGAAACTGGCTTTCTAGAAAATAAAATCCTTGAAGTGGAGGACACACCTCCTTCTGTGTGTTGAGTCAGAGCAGTAGCACCAGCACTCAAAGCAAATTGCCCATTTTCCCCTACCTGCTGCACATTGGTTTGGTTCAGACTGCCAAATGTCCGTGTGGGATCCCATGGGGAGGCAGTTAACCTAGATGACCCTTCTCAGATGTGTGTGATAAATGACAATGTCAAAATTGTCAAATTTGACTTCTAAGAAGTCAAAATCCCACAGATGCAAACAAATGAGTGGGCAGTGGGAAGACTATGAACCACACACATGGGAGAGTCATTTGTTCAAGGAGAGCAGACTAAATCTCATTCAAAGGAAAAACATCCACCACACATAGCATAGCTGCACGGATCTCGCCATTGGCTGGCTGCTTCAGTCAGCTGATCTGTGTCGATTACACCAAATTACCTGCTAATGTAGATGTAGGTAGAGCTGCTGGTGGCCAGAGTCAAAACACTCTTGAGAAGAGAATGCTGAATGTGAGCTGTAACCAGGCTGAAGAAGGCAGGGAGCTTCAGTGCTCTCCTTGATTGATTATAATTTAGATAATTACATGCTATATTTTAGAGCCTTTCATCAATAAGTACAGATACTTTGCTTTGCAAAGTAGGGTTTGTGGGAAAATTCAACCTTTACAGTGCTGGGGCTGCTGGAAGTTGAAGTGAGCTGTCGTTTTGTGAAGAGGACAGGCTGGGCCCAAAATACACAGGAAACATTTCATTTCCTCTGGCAGCTGAAACATCACTGCCCTAACAGAAATTACCTGACAATTTAGGGCATGAAGGTTTGATTGGCATTGGGAGGACTGCAGAGAAAACTAGAACTTACTTGGACCCAGAGTCTAATAATCTTATGCTTAAGAAAAATAATGAAATGTATACAAATTAATTTAATTAGGACATGAGGCCACATTTTACAGAAGTGTAAATCATGTGAGGCCGCAGCTAGAGCTTTTTTTAGGCAGAAATACCATACAATTATGAAAAAAAAATTAAACTACTTGCCCCTCAATAACATTACTTCCACTGATCAGAGGTGATTAGAATTCTGCCTGGGCACATATGTGTGCGTACATATATCCATGTGTTTTACACAAAACTTTATTTTATTTCTGTCTGTGAAATTCAGTGAGAGGATAGACATCCAAATCTTGGACCTGCTAATTCTACTGTGGATATAGCTGGTGGATTTTTAGTGGGGACTTTGGGTCAAATTTGGTTTTCTTTTAAATAAAGTAAGCCAAAGGTTAAAAAGTCAATGGTAGTGGGTTCACTTACAGTAAGTAAAGGAAGTGTTAATATGGAAAAAAAACCTAGATTAGAATATAGGGTAAATCTAAATAAAAAAGACAGTCAGTGTAAAAAATGACAACACATCACTGTGGAAGATGAGAATCAATGCAGCTATTTTACATGACTGATTTTCTATTCAGACTGAATATATTCTGTCTTGAGCATATTGTGTATTGCCCTGACATCATTTTGCCTTTCTTCGCATACTGTGGTAATGCTATCTACAGCATATAGACTCCCATTGACAGCATTTTGCCTTTCCTCAAATCATAACATTGTCTACACAGACATCCACTGACATTGTTTTGCCTATATTTTCCACTATAGACTCATAGTGACATTGTGTGGCATTTCATTATGTCACATCTCAACAGGATTCTGCGAGATTTTACACCAATTATTAAAAGTTATAGTCAGGTCCTGGAGTGTTCTAATAGCACAAGTTGGCTTCCACCTCTTACTGAAGGATCACAAAATGGTACTTTCTCAGGCATTTTATAGGTTTCGTAATTCTCGGTAAGCCAAAGAAGTAGGTTCCAGATGGGGAACTGGAACTCCTCACCCTCTGGATGAGGAGTATGGCCTCACCAACTGCCAGACTGCTCGGCTGAGTATTGCTTCAGGTGCTCACTGCCGACATTCTTCCGCTGCCTGAATTACCAAAATACAGGTGCTGGCCACGGCATCTCCTGTAACATGGCTCTCATGTCCCTGAATAGGGAACAGGAAATTAGTAGCCAAATTAAAATGGTTTTAGAAGGGGTCCACAGGTGGAGAGTCTTACTGGTTCCTGTGCGCTTCCCTGGGGGGGGGTTCAGACGAGCTGGGGCCAGTGGGTCCCGGCAAGGCTGGGGGCTGCTTCTCTTCTCTGCCTGACTGGGCAAAAGCCACTGCTACAAGGTGTAAACCGCTCAAACCAACAGGGCCCCTCTCTGTCCAGCTACACCAATACAGATTAAATTTCTACTTTTAAATACATGATTTCCCAGGTGCTTGAAAGAAAGTATTTCACCAATTTGGGAGCACTTTCACAGTATAGTTAGTGTGACCATTGAAATGTTGCTATTTAGATGGAGTTAATACCAGTATAACACAGCTTTTTCTTATTTAACAGATTCAAACTTTTATTGGTGTACCCAAACAAAAACAAAAAAAAAATTACCAGCACAGAGCAAGCTATACTAGTGAAAACGTGATCTCTGCTGTCATGTACTATGTGGGATGGCATCTCTTCTCCCAGTTGCCTAGGCATACCTGTCCATGCAAATGCATGCAATGTAGACCTAGTTTCACTCTGTAATAGGTGTGTAAAACAGGGATTAAGATTAATACGGTAGTGTGTCACTGTGTCCTGATATTTCTGACATCACTGGAATCCCTTGTGACATACTGAGTGCAAATGAAGCATGTGAATTTAGTGGATGTAATGCTGTTTTGTCAGCTCGCCCCACTTTTGTTATTTTATAATACACGTGAAGTATCATTGTGGTTCAGAGATGTGTGCATCCATGGGTTAAAGAAAAACTCAATTTTATTTTTAAAGACTTCTAGGGTTTTACAACGCATTCATTCTATCTGGTAAACAGAAAGCTGATGTTACTTCTTTTTATTTTCTCTAAGCAAGAAGCCTTTCTAAGGTATGGAAACCATTTATCTGCTTTAGTCCAGGTGATTTTCATACCAAGGCCATTGTCCCTGCACTGAAACTGTGATTATGTGGAGAGTACTTGTGTGTGTGTGTGTCTCTATACCTTTACATTGTTTCCAGATAAAATTAATGAAAAAGCCCACAGTGAATACAACAAAATGTGCTTTGCCTGCCTTTAAGAGCAGCATTAGTATCTACTTCATATTTTCGTAAATTACTATGCTGTGTGAAAGCTGTACCTGTCCATCGTTTGCTAAGCCAGAATAGTCTTCATTATGCTGCATACAGTTTGCTCCCATGAAAAGCACCACAGTCTGAGGCACTATCATCATCAGTAGCAAAATAAAAACTTGTCATGTACAATACTAATGGCAAAATGGAAATGCTTGGCAAAGACGATTATCCATTGAAATATATATAGTCCAGAGGGCAAATGTTCATTCAACATATTGACAACAAACACATAACATCTTTTATGGAGGCTGTCTTTCCAGTTTACTCTGTGTCTTTGGATTTCTCAGCATATGTACGGAGCGCTATTTCATCTATCGGCCCAAATCCTGAGCCGACATCAAGTGCCGTTGCTCTGCAGAGTTTGCAAACGCAGCCATCTGACAATGGTTAAGGATAGTGCCTGGTATTTGTGTCTTGCATGACACAAACTTTAAATTACTAGTCTAAACTTCAAGGTAAGATTAAATATGGTTTGTTGATTTTTTTTTTCCTTAAAAATGTTACCATTTGTGAGATGGTTTCCTTTTATTTCTTTTTCTAACATGAACTAGAAAGTTTCTAAATTAACTTTTCAATACAGTAGCATGAAGTCAAGATGAAAAAACATTGTACAGTAGTCACTTTTTTCTTTTTTTTTTTAATGCAGCCATATGTGACTGTGGCAGAAAATGATTAAAACAAAGTGAAACTGTCAGACTTTAAAGTGGGGTTTAATTTCTTTATGAGCTTTGTCTATCATCTGATTCGTAATTATTTTATTTCATATTCTCATCTTATGAGAACTTGTCAAAAAGCTTTTGAAATCCTAATAAGCAGGTTCACAGGGTCTTCTTTAGCCACAGTTTTATTAACCTTTTCAAAGAAGACAGAAAGCCTTTAAATTAAGCTGATCTGCAGGCAGCTAATTTTTGTAGTGTCGGAAAATCATTGACTTCTGTAGTTTGGGCTATTCTTTCATATATAAACATTTAAAAAATAAAACTGAAACAGCTTTTAATGCAATCTGTATTTACTAATACAAGCGAATAAAATCACATAGTATTACTTTATATCGTGCTGATGGGTATTGCATTATGCTATATGAATGCTATATTAATTGATGCTATACATCACCACAGCACTTGCTGAGCAACCCAGAGGAAGAACAATTCTTGACTTTGCTAATTTAGTAGACCTACCAAAGCCATAAAAATCTTTGGAGACACAAAAATATGAAAGATATATTGAAAAAGTTTATTTGCTTTGCTTGTTACTGCATTACTTTAACTTGGCTTCAGTATGATGTGAGAGAAGCATTTGCTACCTGATTGGGAGACCCCAGATACACTTTCATGTAGTTCTTGGGAGAAAAATCTACCCCTCAACCTGAGGTGCATTTGTCACAAGAGTAAAAAGGTGGGAGCAAAGTTGATTTTTGTCCTTTTCAGTTATATGAACACATACATAAAAAGATACATGCGTATATAATGTTTATATAGATGTATGTATAAATGAACAATATCCTATGTGTATATATATGTGTATACACACGTATGTAAAAATACATATACACACAGAAAATATGGGTCTGTGGCCAAGTATCATTTAATCTAGCCAGCTTGGGTATGCTAGCAGCATAACTGCTAGAAGCCAAGTGCTCGGCACTGGCTGCAAAACTCTCAAGCTGGATGAGTACATAGACATGTTCTCCATTCTGGACTTGGTGCTTTTGTACGGCCTATGTTATTATTCCCCACAATAACTAGTTGAAATTGGGGTGAGATCTACTTCTGTGAGCTGCAGTGCTTTGAGCATAGCAACGTGCCATGGTTCTACGTGGCTTGTCCTCAGATTTGGGGCAATAACAGAGAGCTTCTGAGAATGCAATGACTCCTTAACATCAAGTAAGAGGATTTCGTATTCCTTTGATGAAGAGCAGGACAACAAGGTTCAGTTTGAAAATTTCTCAGCAGATACATCTGTCAGAAATTTGACCTCAAGCTGCAGCTGCACTTACAGTGCTGCAATCAGACAGAAGAAAATTGAAGGAACAAAGAACTAGGCCAGGTGTAAAATAATCTGAAACAGTCGTTAGCATAGTCTTCAATCCATCAGATAAAACTTTAGCACTGCAACCATTATCTTTGCATTGAAGCTCAGCTAAGACAGATTGAACCTAGGGCAAGAAAATAGTTCAGACTAAGCTTAATAGGAAGACAGTAACCTTGCAACATGACCGTTTTAAAGCCAAGTCCTGGAGAAGCAGCAAAGGACCAGGAGGAAGAGGAGAAAGTAGAGTGCCACTGCATGCTTGTGTGCACGGCAAAGATGCTTGTAAGGGCCAGAAGTGGATTCCAAAATGTCACCTCTACAGGGAATCTCAGTTTATCACTGCAAGGGTAATTTAAAAAGGAAGAAGGAACAAACCTCTTGTGTTTTCTCACCTTCATGAAGTAAAAATTGAAAAAAACCCAACATTTCCTGAAATTAGATGCAGCAAAATAATGACTGTTACTTCAGAATAGATCAGTGTCCAACTCACAGTAGCAATGGGTAGAGACAAACTTTGCACACCACAACTCTGAAGGTCATGGAGGTGATCTGAATCTATTTTATAACCCCTGTCAAATTTTGGCTGGTACTGTTTCCGTATTGTGGATTTTGAGCAAGCGATAGTTAAGCAGGCTTTTCTGAAGTTCAGCCTGAGTCCAATTTAAATACATAATTCTGCCGAACAGAACTTGAGAACTCCTGAAAACCTGCGGTGGCTATGATGTAACCTGACCTATTACCTTAATAATTTTATGTGTCCCACTATGCAATTCAGGCATGGAATCACTAGCTACAATTACAGGAGCATCGAGTGAGATATAAAATGATGCAACATGACAGCTAAATAGTAGTTTTGTTTGTTTATTATCTTCAAGAGTCTTTATTGAAAAAAAACAGGCTTTCTACTGTCTTTCTGCAGAGAGCAGTTGTGACACTCAGCATGCACTTGGATCTGTGCTTTGACCTGGATCTTTAGCCGTGTAGTGGCTGCCTGACATGTTTGACATATCTCAGTACTTAAAATGGGCATTGGTTTTACCCTGTTGTTCTAATGGTAGTACTTTGCTGTAATGACACCAATTTAGTTCATAGATAGTTTTACTGGGCAGCTTCCCACCAAATGTTTAATCTTACATCTGAATGCCAGGTGACCAATACATATCTTGGGTGCATATTTCGTTGACTAACTTCTCAGCTGCTTTGTGTTCTCCTGTTATTCTATGTAAATATTTCAAGAAAAGAAATAGCACAAAGCCATGCCACCCTTTACACCTTCTACTATTGTCTTCAAGAGTATTTAACCAACAATTGTACTTTATTTCAGCTCAGAGACACACTCCACTACTTTTTTATTAACTCTTTCTACTGTCCCAGAATGCCATCGTGCTTGAAAGGTGTACAAGCTTCCTGACGCCAGATGTCTGCAGAGGACAGGCCTACATTAAAGGAGACAAACATATTTTTGTTGAGTTTCCTGGATGGATCGACGTGCCTATGTATAATAAGCAAAATATTTCTGAGGGATGTCAGGCTTGCTTGCTTGTGGTGCTGCAGGCTTGTACTACCAAGTTATCTGCACAGGCACATTAATTTTAATGAGTCTGGGCAGTGTCAGGCTTACCACACCGCATGGTAGTAGCACTAAGTCTGATGCTTCTCCAAGGTGCCTGGCTTGCTGGAGAGGTGTAGCAGGGTGGCGTCACACACTTGGGACCTCTGAACAGCCAGCGATGCAGTGGGAACAATTGTTCTGGCCAAGGTGAGGGACAGCTGTATGAAACCCTTCTACTCTAATATCACAAATATTTGAACTAAAAAACCGTGACCAGGAAGCCCATCAGTGTGATAGCTCTGAACTGTATGGCACAGTCCTTTCACAAATTGAAAGCCATGCATCCATATTTTGGGTTATCAAAACACTTTAGGCACCTTGAATGAGCACAAATTTGTAAACTTCAGAATAGCATTATTAGAAAAGTAAATATCTTTAAACATCTCCAAATATCCACTATTATTTTTAAATCACTTTAGTTTCTCCTCCTCTTTTGGCAAGAACTCCATGGTGCAGTGTTAGCAGATAAGGATTTAACGTCTCCAGTGATAAAATACAGACCTTCTCTAATTCTGTTCAGCTCTATATTATATGGTGAAGAGTAAATTAATTTTGCAGCTCCAGATCAGAGATCAGGTGACTGGCAGTAAGACAATCACAGAATCTTTAGATCAAGGAATTCTTTTTCTTTAAATAGGCACTGTATGAGAAATACAAACACTGCCCTCAGAACAGTGATTCATACTTATCCAGATGTCCTTATCTGCATCAGAAATTATGACTGTCCTTCAAACCCTCACACTAGCTATCTACTGTGTGTGTTTTATGGCCTGGGTCCTGGGACTGGAGCTGTTGTTGAGTGGAGAGATAAGGTAGGCCATGGGCAAGCACTCTGAGTAGTTTGCATTAAACAACAGAATGGAGCCTCAACTTCTCCAGGCACCTCAGTGTGGTTCAATCAACTTTGTTTCTCTAGTGTGAATGTGTGTGTGTTCAAGTTGCCACTTTAAATATCCTCAGCATCAGTAATGTTCCTCTTTGCAAACAAGCTTAGGTAGGAAAAAAATTGCCATTTACTTTTGTAGATATCATGGTGGTCTTCATAGGTCATACCAGAAAGCAAGGAAAAATGTAGCCAATAGATGAATAAAAAATAATGAGAAAATTTACCAAATAATAGCTAATTCACAAGCAGGGGGATTTATCCTGCAGCTGCTGGGCACACACGGCTTCCATGTGTATCAATGAGAAATGCATGCGTGGAGCCACTGCAGTGTTGTGTGCAGAGCCACCACTCTCCAGTGCTGGTAGTCCTTCCAAACTGCTAACACAAATGTTTATCCCTCTGAAAGACATATTTTCTTTAACTTTCTCCATCTTAAGTTCAAGACACACACTGTTTAATCTCCCTTCCAGAAAATATGAATTCCGAAGTGTTTTATTTAGTTTCTTTTTTTAATGAAAAAAAAAAAGAAGTAAAGAGACAATTTTTTTGGCTATGGACCAATGACAGCGAGTGAGCTAAATTAATTTGAGAAACAAATTGTGTTAAGGGGGGGGAGCTGATAGATAAGCATTCATGGGAAATCTATCTAGAGGGAGGACAAACGAGCACAACTTGACTTTCATGTAACCCTTAATCTATTTATAGGAGGAAGAATCGGGAAATGAAGTACCTCTCAACAGCAGTTTAAGTCAACAACTAAAATTAATTACCTTCTCTTTCAAACTACAGTACTTGTACAGGCTGCACATGAACAGCCAATTTCACACTCCTAGACTCTGGCAAAACGTTGACAAAACAGTCTCCTCTCGGAAACGGAGAAAAAGTCAGCCCTGCCTTTCCTAGCTTCTAATAACCCTCCTGTTTGTCAAAGGGTGCAGAAAGTGATCTTGCGCTGCAGAGACAGGAGATGATCATTAAGATCTACACAACTTTACCTCCGCAACATGAGGATACAAAGTGCAAACACTTGCTCTTATCAGTTTGTGTAGAAGGTCGTGTTAGCTGCACACCTTCCATCTGAGAAGCCCAGCAATGCCGAAGGAGCAGCTGAGCATATAACTTGGACCTTGCCCACTGTGAAACAGCTCCTTCAAACAAATGTGGGTCCCATCCCACTTTGCTGCCCTTTGATGAGATGTTGGTGCACAGGGCCACCCAACCTCATCACCCAGTCCTAACTCTGTGGGGCCCTGAGGGGCACCAGTGCAGCCATTGCTAGCTGTGGGGCTCCAGCCCTTGGCTTTGGGACATGGTGTCTCTATCAGCTCCTGCCAGCCTCAAGTATGCGCTGGGGCAGTCACTGAGTGGTGCCAGCTCTGCTTCGCATGAGTTCACCCACCTCAGGCCGGCCTGCAGCCCCTCGCTGCCTCCAGCCCTCAGCACCGCAGCTGCACACCAGCACCAAGCTGCAGGGCCATGCACTGGCTCACATAAATAGTTTGTGAACTTGAATTGACCAGTTAGTCCAACCAGCTTTGGTGGATCTGATTTAACAAAAGCAGATTTGCACTGTAGAGCCCTGATTATTATTTTTTTCAATTTATTTTGGACTGAAGGTTGGGACAGTCATTAACTTTTTGGATTTTCCTCCCTTTGCATAGCTTGATGGAATACCCACTCTCAGTCTGAACGCTCAGCTTGCTGTTGCTGTGGATATTGCTTATTCTCAATGATATTTTTCTCTTCCAAATGTTTTAGGTAGGAAACAGATGAGCTGAAAGCCCAGCAGCCAGCAGACTGGACCCTTGGTGCTGCCGCTTACCCGCTGCCTACCCTTGGGCAGGTCACTTAAAAGCTCTGTGCTTCGTTTACCACACGTGAAGGCACAGGCTCGGTCATGTCAGTACTGCTCTTGAACCCAATTTTTACACCGCATGTGTTGATTTCTGCAGGCTGAGGAAACACAAGCTGGAAGTAAAATAAGATCTTTTTCATTTGGCTGTTAAATGAGATCTTTTTGATGCACCCACAATCTGCAATGGGAAGAAGAAACTTGTCTGTCAGCCTTAGCCTACCTCAGATCTACTAAATAACTCTTAAAATAAATGGTAGTAAACATGGGGTATGTATATGCTTATTTATACGCTGTGTTTATGAGAAGTTTTGAATTCCATCCCATTGTTTGTAAATATTCTATATAACTCATCTGTTTTTATGTATTAATTTGTATGTGTTCATTTATTTTTGGTAACAACCTGTTTTATGGAAATATTTTAATAAAAATCTGTGAACATGAGGAAAAGTAGAGCACAATACAGATGCACAAACAAACACTCGCTGCATGACTCTGAGGAAAAAAAAAAAGTGCACATGGATTTCACACATTATCTAAATAGAGAAACGTATAAAATAGAGATGCAGAATGAACCGAGCCTGTAAATAAAGGCAAAACAGGACCACCAACGGTCGTGCTTTCCTGATGGTCAATCTGCCACGCCACAGAAAGGAAGGGTGGGGAGCCAGCAAGATGGAAGAGCGTGGGTATCCCGATGCTCCAGGGTAAACACCTGTGGGATGCAGGCAGGACCACAAGCAGCCAAGCACCAGATGCAACCCAGCACCCAGACATTTCGGAGGGCAGCGCTGGGCAGAGGGAGGCAGTGGCAGGGGCATGTGGAGGTGACACCCTGGCAACGCACTACCCTGATGCAACAGTCTTGCTGCTGCGCTGGTGCCGCTCCAGCGTGCCTTGATTTATCAGTTTGGCTGAGTTTAATACGGCTGTCACAATATTTCCAGACTCACTGGGCGTCATGTGTCTTTATTAAAGTTTGCTGAACATTTTGAGATCCTTTGACGAACTGTGCTAAATGCCAGGTGTTATTTTCACTTTTCCCCAGTCGTAGTTAATACAGTTGTCTGCTGTTTCGCTGATTGCTACAGTTACTGCAGATATAAAGACGTGCTAAGTAATAAGGCTATCAATCAACCGAAAGCTCAAGGGGTGCTTCAAAAAGTACCAAAGACTTTCTTTTTTTTTTGCTTTTGCTGCGATTTAACCTGATGCACGGGGAGAGAGAGAGCAGGTAGGAGCTGGCTTCCCACCGCATCGCAAGCAAGGAGCATGCGAAGCTGGCAGGGGGGCTTTACCCCGCCATGCAGTGTCCTGCCCTCGGCCTTGGACCTCGCCTTTGGATGAGGTCAGCTCCAACCCAGATATTTAGTGGGACTTGTGCCCTCTTTCTGTCTCTGCCTGTCCCTCACACTCAAGCAGGACCCCTGCATGGGTCTTGGAAAGCCTTAAAGGACAGGGAGGGCTATGTGACCCAAAAGTGCCACTTGCCCTTTTTTTTGTTCCTATTCAGCAGCACGATGTGGAAATCCCACTCTAGATTTCCTTGAATGAAGCCCCATTGCCAAACTGTAAAGCCAGGAGCGATTTCTGAAGCTCTAACTCCTGCGGTTTCAACATCTCCCTTTCCTGGCTTCCATGCAACAGCGGAGGCTCCACCTGGAGCTGAAATGGTTACAGGGCAAAGACACAAGTGACCTTGAAGTTTATAGTAAGGAGAGTTTTGGAACACAATGGCGAATTTTGTAATGAAATGCCAAAGCTGTTTACACTTCAGAGAGGATTTTTGACCAAGTTCCACATCCAAGGTTAATAATAATGTTTCGGGTGCAGGAGTCATGGTGTAAGTAAAAAGTTGGCTCAGAAATTAATGATGAAGAATGGGAAAACAAAGAAAAGAAGCGATATGAGATGAATTATAACAGCATGAACTGTAAACTAGACCAGAAACTAATCCATGAAGATACAGAAGATTGCAATCACATCAAGGCTAATAGATAAATGTAATACGAGTCCTTCATGCTTGTTTGACGTTAGTCTGTGTGTGCCATGAAACACTGGAGGGAAAAAAAAAGAAATGGAACAGTCAAGACTAAGGCTTTGGTCAGTATAAGTATATATCTGTTTAAAAAAAAAAAAAATCTATTTGAACATTTGCCCAGAACTTGGAATGAACCCATCTGCAACATTTGTGAGCCGCATGCAGTTAGGTAATATTTTTGTTTTGTTTTTCAGTTCCTGGGTGATAATGGAGAAGATAAATGAGGTGGTCTACATCGCTTGTGAAGAGTGTTGCTCTGGCTGCTGGCATTAAATGGGGAAGAGCTGGAACTGAAGAGGGATTGCCCAGCCACTGTGGCAGGGCTTGAGAGATGCAGGGTCACCTCCTTTTTAACCCAGATGGTATGTGATACCAAGTCAGTTGACTGTTTTTGCCTGCACTGAAACTACCATCTGTGGACACCTACACACCCCTCCACATGTGGCCGTTGGTGTCCCTCTGGCTACATTTCAGGTCCCACTGGAAAACTGAGTCTTTCCTGGAGGCCCCCTTTATGTACTGGAAGGCCGCTATAAGGTCTCCCCGAAGCCTTTTCCAGGCTGAACAGCCCCAACTCTCTCATCTGAAAGATCAACCTTTTTTCACCTGCTCCTGTAGTTCCCTGTGGCTGTGGTCTCCAATGAGTGCAAGTTTTCCCCTGCAAAGAGCTGAACAACCTTGAGTTGAAACCTGTGCGTCCTGGCTGCTACCAGAATGTCCCAGGCTGGATCCAGGGAAGAGTCTCTGCTGACTGGGTGCAGGAAAAGTAGATCCTCCTATGCCAGTGCCCCAGTTTAATAACATCAGCTCTGCTCTTTTTAGAAATCCTCAGTAAAAATAGTGAGCTATAGTTTGGAGGAAGTGATCATCCAAATAACCTGGGAGTTGCGAAAAATTATTTTTTAAAAAAGTTAGCATTAAAAGGTAGAATAGGCAGATGGTTGAGAACAGAGTGCCCCATTTAAACATTAACTAAAATACTAAGGGGTTTTTTTTTTTAAATAACATGTAACTGAGATTTTTAAAGATCTTGTTTACCATCACATGGTAAGGATTTCTTGTCTATGTTGTTATAGACTTACTATGCCTTTTCATTAATTAGCTTCAATCTCTGCAGGCCAAGACATACGCTCTGAGGTAGCTCTCTCAAGTATACTGGTCCAATTCAACGTGGCATTGGAAACTTTGACAGCATCAATCATGAAGGTGTGAAATGGTTAAAAGAATAAAAGCAAATGATGCTTTCCCACACGATGCTCAGGTTAGACAACTGAGCCACCCCTGCATGTCACTGAGTCATGGTAACTTCTGGACCAACATTATTTTTTTGCATTGAAAAACTCTGTAGAAAGTATTTTTTTTTAATGCAGAAGTAACCTTTTGTAAGATATCTGTTGGAAGGGTAGAATCTGAGACACAGGGAATTGTACATTTCAAATCTACATGCTTTTTTTCTTCCTTTCTTTTCTTTCTTTCTTTCATAAGAATGCCTTGCAACGCACGGTTACCTTTCAGCCAGCTTTCACTTGGGAAGGAAAACAACGTGGCCTTCATGTGTATCACTTAACAGCAGGGTTAACCCAGAGTTGCTCCGCTGACACTAGTACTTACATTGGTGTAAATCCCACGTAAGTGATTTCAGAGTAACAAAGAATGTGACAACAGCAGCTTTCAACCGGTGCCTACTGGTGGCCCTTACCACATGGGTTTTTGGGAATCAAAGCCCAGTGTGTTTGAACCTGTGTCGACTCAGACGGTAAAATAAAGCAGTCTTTCTAGTCTGCTTCTCAGCATGAGAATGCTACTACAGTATTACTCTAAGGTTGTCTGAGTAGCTGCATTTAATAATGCTTTACAGTAAGGTTCCATTTATAAACACTTCATTATTAATAAAGCATGGCAATTTGTAGCATGCATAAAAATTATTTATATTCATGTGCTAACCAAGCCCATAGATTTAATAATATTGACGTCTTATAACACGCGTTGTAACAGCTTGTCACAGCATCATCTGTTAAGCATTTCTTACTAATGCATTTCATACCATGCCTTATAATAATTTGTTAAAGGATGCAGCTGCATCTATTAAGCCTTTCATAAATATGAATAGCACATTTTCTAAAATGGCACCATATATTAAATTATTACTGGATATTCTAACTAGAAACAGAATTTCTTTTTCGTCTTCCCTTCTTTCCTTCTTTCTTTCCCTTTTCTCTCTCCCTCTCCATCCCCCACCCCCCTCCCAAGTCTGTCCGTCTGTGCCCCTGACTAAGTCAGCTAAAACCCCAGCTCTCTCCTTATGCTTAGTGGGGAGCTGTTTCAGCTCAGTAGGGTTTCTGTTCTGGTATACCATATAATTTGGGCACTTCAGTGTGAGAGTAACCTGGGGGCAACTTCAAGAAGCAGTGCAGTCCATGGACGTACTGTACCTCAGTGGAATCAACGAGAGAGCCAGCTGTGACAGGAGAAGATGAACAAATTTTAGTTTCTCACAGGTATGGGCTCATGACGTGCTCCTAAGCTGGGCAGAAAATGTGCAAATACAATATCAGTGGCTCCTCTTTGCTTCTGAGGCACCACCAGTGTTCAGGTTTTTTTTTTTTACAGTGACCACAGAAGAATTTATTTTCATGCAGAAAATGAGTATGGGATTAAAAATGAATATAATAATAAATCACCTTGTTGTCGTGAAGGTCCAAATACAGAGGATTTGTTTGTGAATTTTCCCAGCAATAGAGGGTCTTCTGCCTCCCTGGGATACAAGTGGCAGCAAGAAGGAGCAAGATCTTTTGTGACTGCTTGAAGGTAGCTAGGTTTATGACAATATTTGTTTACTCGCCGATGTGAGGTAAGTGACGTCACAAAATCTGTGAGCACAGGTTAAGTATCAAACCCTCACATCTGCCGTGAGACCCACCCACATTCCTGGGATCTGCCAGCCATCTTGCTCCTAAGTTTGGTGCTGCGGTCCTTTGGTGATTTTATCCTCAGCTGTCACAAAATTATGTTCCCTGATGGCTCTTAGATAGAAACTTCCACCCAAGTGACAGCTCCTTACCAGCTCCCTGACAGCTCTGACTTTGGTCCTTTGCCTTTTGTTCCTGATGAAACGCAGCTGAATGCTGCTATACAGCACTTGTCTATATTGCTGTGCACACATACAGAAAATGCCAGGTTATGCTTTACAGCAGTTCACTTTTGCACTTGATTCCTGTTCAGGTAATACCTCTTTACTTTTTTTTTTTTCCCTTTTTCTGTGATATAATCTAAAACTATGGCACCCTGCAATGTTATTAGCGATTAAATTCTTAATTATGAATTTCCTTGCTTTTGTGAGTTTGCCTCAGATCCTTAACATTTTTAATGTCATTTTTATGCGAATTTCCATGCTATTTTAATTCATTAGTCATGGGCTATCATTTTTCAATGTAATTACTGTAATTTCATCAAGTGACATAATTACAGTAAATACTTTGAGTAATTACTATTCATATGGAAAAAGATATCTGGAGGTGTAATAATGTCATATAATAAAATATTTATGATGTGTAAAGACAAATTATGATGACATATTTACATCACGTAATGGCATGACAACATTCCATATTTACCTTGGGTAAGGATAATGACATAAAAATAAGTTTCAGTGACATCACCTGTTGGTAACAATTACAAAGAGTTGTGCAGCATCCAGGTACACCAAATTCAATAACGCCTGCCTTTTAAAAATAAATAATCTCCTTCCACCTTCAGAGACACCACAAAAAAACCCCAGAGGGTTGATCTATTGCCAGTTGAGGTCAAAGGAAGGATTTATGCCGACACTGACATCAGATGGCACTGTGCTGGGCTGGGATATTTTTCTGTGGGAGACCATCTGCCTGCCACTTTTAGCAACTCCAGGTATAAGGGAGGTATTTTGAGAGAAAAGAAGAACACTAGCAGGAAATACAGTTTAGAAAATGTTCAGACAGCATGAGGAGTGTGTCTAGATATTTGTGGGTGTGTAGGAGACGATGGATACGTAGCAATGTTAAGAAGCACTATGAAGCTTTCAAGACTAAGACTTCTGCAGTTAGGAATTACCAAGTTTTATCGATAAAGGTTTAATGTACCATTTCATCCACAGCCTCTGTTAAGCGCGGGCAGGATTGGCATCTCGTTTCAGTGCTCCGGCTGAGTGGGAGCCACACAGTGAAGGAGCTGCCTTTTGGCGAGGCCTCTGCCTCCTGTATCGCAGAGCATAGTCGCGGTGCGGTAGAAGAAGCAGAGACCTTCAATGGGTGAAAGAATGAAGAAATAGATGTGTGAATTCTCCTCCTACCTGGGTTGTTCTTGACAGAAGAGTCACAATTTGCCACTGGTTGTATAGTCCTAATTTTCCATGGCTTAATTTGCCTGGTGGAAAGGCTCAGTGCTCAGGTAGCAACTGAAGGGCAAAGAAACCCAACTGGTGCTCCTAAACTGCTCTAACCAACAGGCAGGTTTGCAGCTTAGCAACTTGCACGCCTAAAGCTATTTGACCTTAAATTCACTATGTCTTTGCTCTTCATCAACAAAACAATGCTTATCCTACCCTCTGACCTTCCAGAGATCTCATGAAGACAGCAGGCAGTTGAGAAGAATGCGAATACAGCAGCCACACATGTCAAATGGAATTGGTCCATCTCCCTTTGTGGCAGGACTCAGCTGGTGGGCCGTGTGGAGCTGGGAGACACAGTTGGAGCAGTGGGCTTCAAGGGAAACACTGGCTTTGGGTTTAGGTTGAAGTCAATAATATATCATGTGCTCTACATGAAGCCAAGGCCCCAGGAGGGAAAAAGGCAAATAATTATGTAGCTGGTGACTAGAGTGTAATAAATATGCCTGAAGAGGCCTACATAAACTTGCACAGACAGTCCAATCAGAAGCTTTGCTTCTGTCAGAGTAGGACTATCCTCACAGTAGCAGGGCTAGGGTTAGGGACATTGTACACACCGACCGTGCATCCAGCACAGTGGTATTTTATTTTACAACGGGTTGTTCTATGCATGTGCAGTACTTCTCTGCTTGAGCTATGGTCGTTCCTTTTCTCCTGTTTATGCAGTGGTTGCACGGGAGATGGCTCCTGACACAAGTTAGTGCAGTGACATCTAAGCCACCTCGTGCAACATCCTGCCTGTACCTTGGTCCAGGGCTTGTGAGCCATCCCCACAACCATTTTATGTTGAGAATTATGAAAGTGTCATGGAGGATGAAGACATACTAATGAAAGAACCATTTTTTTTTGATTTATTGTAAACTACAGTAGCATTCAGTTTCCTCTGTGGGTTACAAATGATTCTCCCTGCTCTGCTGGGAGCAGGGGGTACCTTAGTGGGGCCAATTCTTCAGAGAATCAGAGGAAAACAACACTGGTGCTGTGCTGTAGATATTTGGGATTTGCCATGTGCCAGCATCAGGTGTCAGCAGTGCCATGGCCTTTTGGAGCAGAGAAACATAGGAATTGGATGCTGAGGTCAAAACAAAACAAAAAAACCCACCCCACTTTAAAAAAAAAAAGTCTCAGGATCTGATAGACTTTTAGAGTCTGCTAGATGCTGTCCTTCTCAGTCTCAACGGCACCATTATGGCACACAGCAAATACCCAATATCATGTAAATTTAAGTTTATGGATGTCTTATGTACACATATGTATCATAAATACATGTCATTTGTGTTGTATACATTAACAAACCAGACCCTTATTATTTCTGCAGAATGAACCACTGCTTGATTTACAAACTTGCAGAGGTTTTGAAAGGTGTTAATAAACTTCAGCGTGCTGTAGACAATGTTAAATTGCTTGCCAAAGCCCCAGGCTAAGTTGGTCTTGTAAAGCTTAAACCAGATCCTTGGAACTTGTAGACAAATCCAAAGACCAGGAAAAAAAAAAAAAAAGAAAGAGAAAAAGAAAAAAAATTAGAAATCAGATGCTCGAGAGAGAATATTCTTGCCAGTAACATGACAGAGTCAAGTTAATTCAAAGTGATTCAAACAAGAAAGACTTTTCTTTTTTTAAGGATATTGCTGGCCAGTTCTGCATCCTGAATCTGATTGACATATGATACTACTAGGCTGAATGAAGACATTTTGCACATGTTTTTGCTTTAAAGAGCAATTGCTAGGGGTAACACTGGTTAGTTACAACATGGAGACATGCCAAACTCTTCTGAATGAGAGTGGATTGCTGGCTATCTCGTGCTTCAAGGTCTGTAGGACTGGGTGGATAATTAAGCATTCCTGACATCACCATGTGGTCAAACAAACTCAGAGGGTTGGAGAAATTCATGTGGAAGCTCAGGTTCCTCCTGAGTGTGCCATCCAGCTCTGTAAATGGGAATTTCCACTACAAGAAGTTGAATGAACTCCACAGTGGACTTTATGGGAATATTTTTTACTATTGTTGAAATTTCACCACAAAAAAAATAATGTTTTGATGTAATTTTTGACACGGCTTTTTGAGGGTTGTCGTTTTTTTTTTTTTCTAATACTAATCTCTTTTCAGTGCAGCCTTTAAATCTAATCATCAACTTTGCCACAGAGATTTATGATTTTTTTAACAATCTATAGCATTCAGAATACAGTTTCCGTATTTGTAGTTTTTGGAAAGATATTTCTGAATGAAAGCTCTTCTGTTCCACAAGGTGTTGATGCATTATTGAGAGAAATAGCGAATTAGCTCATTAATTCTTAACAGCAGCCTGAGCCTGCAGAGCCAAGCTTGGGTGGGAAAGTCCTTAAATCTCTGTCAGCATTTAAGCTCTTTTCTTTGTTTGCTTGGTTCAGCCACTATGGTTGATCCTCCTGTTAGAGCGCCTGGTCACCCTTTCGAGGAGCGTCAGTTTTCCTCAGCCTGTATATTTTGCATTAGACAGTTCAGCAACAAAATGCTTCCCAAGTTCTGCTTAAAAAAAAACCCCATAAATCAAAACCAAGACGATTCTTCTTGAATTTCCAGCCTATTAGTGCATATCACATGTTTTCCCCAACAGAGAAAGAAGAATCTGAGTTTCTGAACCAGCCACTTTTCTGAGGATTACATGGTATTAGGGCAGAGAGGGAGTGGGAGAAAACCACACAAACCAAAACAGCTGGCTGAAACTTCACCTGGCAAACCCACTAACATCTGAGACTGGTTAATCTAAGTTTCCAGTGTTCAGAATGGAAATTTTCTTGCCTTTTACAGCCACAGATTTTACCTTCTATTGGACAACTCAAGCTCTGAGTTACGAACCCACATTTTCAGCAATGGGTCTTCAGCTTTATGCCCTTTAGTTCCACATCACTCATGCTTGATCGCTGTGCATTCATGCATGTTAGTGCTTCCTATATTTTTTTTTTTTGCCATGCGGGGTAAATTGAGAGATCCCCTCCATGCAGCTGAGATGAGGCTGCAGCCCAACATCTCCAAGGGATGATTTGCATCAGCGTGCACAACGTGTCAAAGCATCATGCCTTGATCGGGTGAGCGTGGTGACAGGGCTCATGATGTGACAAGGCAGATCAGTCCACGCTGTAGATGTCTTGCCAGGAGTGGGTAACAGGGGTAACAAATGTGGGAGGGCTGAAGAAAAAAACAGCGTGCGGAGAAATGGAGATACCCCTCCACCACCCCCACTAATGATGACTTGTGTCCACAGCGTGGGCACTGCCAAGCAGCTTGGAAATAGATCCACATTTCAGCAGCAGACAGTGCCCACCAGGCCGTTAGCACATGTTTCCAGTCTTTTCCAGATTGCGGTTTGCTAACTAGCAACTAGAACTTAAAGTAAAAAAGTCTAAACATCTATAACTGAAATAAGTGAGCTCTCTGTTTCAATAAATTTGAAAGTGCCATTGTGGGTTTTTTTTTTATATTGTCTTTCGTGAAGGCATTTACTTCCAGACTGTATTAACAAAATATGTTGTTTGACAGATATCATCTCAGCAGACAGGTTGCCTAATCTGTTTTATTGACAAATTGACTTATTATTTGATCAACTTGAATATAGTCTTCAAGATATATTTCTATTATAAAAAAGTAGATGGAACAGAGAATAATGTGTTTAGTCCATCATCCTCTTTCAGCTGTCATTTAAATACTGGTGTGCCTGTAAGAAAATAAAAGAAAAGTTATACAGTTGTTTTGATCATGCTGTCAGAATTGTCTTTATTGTCTGTGGGGGAATCGCCTATGTAATTTCTTCTTCCTTGATACGATAATATATTGACCTCCCTCATTCAGTCAGAAGAAAGGAGGTTACGATGGCTCTACCCACCACCTACATGAAGTTTCATGTTCTATCAGAAGAGAAACAAAGCATCTCCTGGAGCCAGAATCACTTATACTTCACTTCCCCTGTGTTCTCTTTCAATGGGACCTGGAAACAAAGTGAAGTTAAAAGGTTTTCCTCACCAAAATCAGAAATGCTTTAAAAAACAAAAATAAATTTATAGGCTGTTACGTTACATTCTCTTCCTTAAAGGTGTGTGAGAGGGGCTGTTGATAATGTTTATTTTAATGTCAGTAAGTTCTACTTGAAAAGTTTCAAAGATCTAAAGAATACAAAAAACTTACAGTCTGGATTAATGTGGTTGACATGGTAAATGTGACAGCTTTAAGATTGCTCTCCAGCTGATTGTTTTTGGGAACCTTGTTTGTGTCCTCACCTTTGCTGCCTGATTTTGATGGGAGAAATCCTGCTTACCTCTGCCCTGTGGGGCTCCGATGCACCCCAAGTTAGTGTACAGGTGCCACCACAGGCACCAAATGGATTATAAGATCAGACAAGATTTAAATTTGAACCAAGAGAAAAACCTGCCACTTTTAGTTGTTTGCTTTTAAAACTTAACAGTAGGGAGAAATTAATACTCAGGACCAAGGCACTCATTAAAAACACTCCCTCCGTTCAGTCCATTTGCTATTCTCCATGGGATTTGTCCATTTGGAACTGTGCTCACATTAGGTGGAGCAGCTCTGCTGGGGGTAATAAAAAAGGCCCCGTTTTGTGTGTTTTGAATCCCTCTGGATTCAAAATAATTACAAATGATTAAAATCTTACCCCTTTTAAATCAAATGGAATAAACTTTTCATCCGGAGAGTAAATGCTTAAACTGAATTTTAAAAAATTTAGGTAGTCAACACAAGGTAAAATTATTTTCTTATTATTATTTAGTTCAGTGGGCAAGTATGTCCTTAGAGGGAAGTTGTACATGCTTTTGAGCCACAAACTCAGGATTTTTGATAAAAAGAAAGCCAAAATTTAAACTGTTATGCATGCAATTTGGGAGCTCTAGGAGTGAGCTGCCCAAAATTGGGCCTTAAGCTGTACCACCCCAGCCTTGATTTAGCAAAGCACTGATCTGACTAATGGAAACCCGGCCACAGAAAAAAAAAACAAGCCACCCACAATTTGCCCATCTTTGTTTTTTTTCCCCCTTTCTATTTTTTTAAACCACAGACATTTAATGCCATGCTTGCCCGAGAGCTTTTTCCTGTAGCTAATAATACTTTGCACTGCTGTAGTGCCTTTAATCCAAAGATCTCAAAGTGCTTTGCAGGCATTAATGAATTAAGCCTCATAACACCCCTTTGAAGTAGGTATTATTATAGCAGTCTTAGAGATGGGCTGAGTAATTTTCCTGAAGTTGTAGAGCAAGTCTCTGACAGAGTCAGGAACAGCTTGCCGAAGTCCCACATCTCAGCCGCTTCTCTAACCACCACGCCATTCTCTCAGACTAAGTCTCTTAAATCATTTTAATTTTAAATAATTACTTTGATTTACTTACTGTATTTAAGTCATATCTCTGTTAAATACAAGGGGAGGCATTGATTTATCCTTGGTGGGTTCGGCATTCACCGCCTGTGAAAGTGGAGCTGATAACGTGAAGCTAAACCGACACAAATCCCTGTGTGGGGATGCTCTTGTGAGGGATAGGAGGGGCTTTTTAGGGCTTAGTTTGAGCCCCTGTCTTCACGCGCACACGCTCAGTACCGTACAGCTCCATCAGCGCGGCTGACACGCACCCCAGGCGCCGATGCACCAGCCTGAAAATGGCAGTGCTGTTTTCTACGGGCAATGATCTGTACTGCAAACAGCCCTTCGTATGGCTAGAATGGTACTTACATGAGCAGTTCTAATTATTTGTGACAGAGCAGCCCTCCTTCCTCCTTCCTGATGTTCTCAACTAAGACTAAACATTCAGTTAGGACTTAAACCAAGCCTAACTTACTTAGCTCAAAAAGCAGCTCAAACTGCAGCTTGGTTCGCTGCACAGGCTGGCAGAGTTTTAACTAAAACTTAAATTTGTGCTTTTAATTTTATTTTCAATTATGTGTGTACCATTCTAGTGCCATTAAGACCCACTTGCACAGAAAGGCTCCCTGCTTGAAGTATTTTGGATTTTGTGGAGGGGCATATCTTGATGTGACTTTAACCTCTTCCTAATTGACTTGGCCTCCACAGGTGCGGGGGCAAGTTTTGATTTTGGCCAAAATAACTTTCCATGCTGCCTCTGACAGCATCCAAAAAGGTAAATTGGTGTAAGCCTACACAGAATCAAACCCATCCTCAGTAAATTCATACTCTCATGCCAAGCAGGTTGCCTTGATTAGGTCAATGGGTGAGGAATGACCATTCCTTGGTTCTGCTGTCACACGCCCTTCACCGTACAGTGCTGGCACGCTGACGACAGCTGCGTTCACTGGACATACACTGCTCTGAGCTGAATCTGGTCTGAGATGGAGGAGGACTGCGGCTGAGCACTGGGTGCTCTCTCCGCTCCCACAGCCCCTGGGCACCTGCTGTGCCCCAACAAGGCTGCTCTGCCAGAAGGAAAACAAAACACCCCCTCCCCCCCCAAACCCTAAAGTAATAACCACTGGCTAATCCCCCAAAGTGGCAGATATAGATGGCCAGCTTCTGATGATGAGACTTTTGAGTAGCCGTGCCAGGCATGGTGCAGAGTGAGCCAGGGGGGTAGGTAGGCGTCTGCGCACGTGGGAACCTCTGACCTGGCTGAACCACTCTGTAAGACCAAGTGTCTGCAAAGTTCAGGTGACTGGAGGCTGGAGAGCAACTGTTACCTATGCTACCAGGGAATCTCTAGGATCTCTTTTGCGTTAGCTTTCAGATTAAATTTACTGACACAAGAAAAACCTTCACCAAAACTCCACAGTGTTTGCTAACTGCCAGCCTTGCAAATCCAGCCCACGATGGGGAAGGAGGCCTGCCACCCCTCTGCCTTGTGTAGCCTTGTTAGTGGGAAGGTTTTG
Organism: Tetrax tetrax; assembly: GCA_009806455.1. Lineage (NCBI taxonomy): Eukaryota > Metazoa > Chordata > Aves > Otidiformes > Otididae > Tetrax > Tetrax tetrax. The sequence continues at coordinate 113,493 of WHYT01014540.1, forward strand.
CAGCTGGTGATGTTCACAGCACTTCCTTTCTGAATTAGGCCAATGATGCGGAGGGACAATTTTCTTTTTCCTGTCCTTGTCGTTAGCTTGCAAGCCAACTCTGATTTCAGCACATGGCCATCAGTGCTACCGTAGTAACACCAGACATGAGTGTAAGCATCCCAGGGACTGAAATTAGCTACTCCAACTATGTCAGGCACCAGATTACTCTGACAAATATGTTCAGAAGACTTTCTGTACCTTTTCAGCATGCACTTTCCACTGGTTGGCCTGACAGCCACTGCCTGTTCTTCTCCCACATTGCTTTTCTACAGTAATTTAAAATTTTTTAATAAAAATATTTATTAACTGAAAGCTTATCAACAAGATCCCATGTACTTTTTTATGAAGTCACAGCACTGTGATTCCTGTGGGGCACATAAGCTTTCCATAACCTTTCATGGCTTCTGTGGGGGGTCTTTCCACTTTCCTACACACATACAGCTCTGTGTGTTACTTTCTAAGTAGGAATGCGATAATTGTCACACGTCTTTCTTTTTTAAATAGATTAATGTCGTAATTATCCTCATTTTCTTCCTTCCTGCTACAGGCAATTGCTGGAATGCTTTAGCATTTTTGAAAAAAAAACAACAACAACAAAAAACAACCCACCTCACAACTTGTCTGGGGAAAGAATTGTTTCCACTCCCAAGTTGAGGCCGTAATATGACTTAAGCACCCCATAAACTTTTTTTAAATTCAGCTGCACCTTTAGGTTTTAACTGGTCTTCATACTCTTTTTGCAAAGCTCAGCCTTGTCTACTCATATTACAATTTAGACAAATCTTCAGCTTAGCTTTTCTCATGTTCACCTCGACATTTTTTCCCATTGGTTCAGGGACTGTTTTTGCCCCTGTTAGGTAGCAGCCCAGCCACTAAAAAAAAAAAAAAAAAAGAAATTGTATGTCACTCCATCTCATAGGATGGTGAGGAGGCTACGTGTTCAGTGATGCTTCAGGTGGGCAGCAAAGGCATCCCTTCATCACAGGTTGATGACAGTCAAAGGGACTTTAAGGGGTTAAAAGATGTCAACATTTATTGGCCTGAGCCTCGCATTATACGGCTCTGTTCAGGTTCATTTCCACTTCCACTGGACCGGTGCTCTATAGCACAGGCTGCATTACAAAGCTGCCAAAATAACACCTCTGGTTTGCTGATAGGACATTTCAGGTGCCACCCTGCTCCCAGGAAGAGCACAGAGGACAAGCTGGCAAGCAAGAGAAGCGCGGGCATGTTTGTAGGACCTCCACCAGCTACCTCCTGCTTTCCCAAATACTGCCTTTTCCCTTTAGGAAATCTGGAACCATAGAATGGCATCTGTCAAGCCGTAGGCACTTGAGAGTAAGCACCCATCAGAATAACTTACTGTCAAAACCAGGTACAAATTCATTCCATCCCACTTTGTGCCATATGCTGCTGTCAAAACTTCATGAACTGTTTAGGCAGCATGTTGGGACATTTTGACTAACTATGAGCAGAGCTATTTTTTCCTAGCTTTGTGTCATTAGTGTTTATAATTGGGTGGGCCCCTGAATTCTCTTTGGTCTCCAAACAGATAAGCCTGTAGAAAGTGAACGTAACCTGGGAAGGTGGCACGGGCCAAAGCGTTGGATTCAGCCATCCCTGTTTAAGAGGTGCCCTGACTGGGAGGTGGAAATTGCACTGTCCTACATTGCTCACAAATGAACTCTATCTTCCGGTGTAATACCGGTATTTTAAAGATGGGATGATTTTTTTTTTTCCCGTGATTTGCTAAAAACCTTGCATTTCAGTGCAGACTGGTAAGCTGAATCGAAATCTCGTTTTTTGCTCCTTGAGCCCAGGTGTTTTGTTCTCCTGACAACAAAATTAACTAGCACACCCTTTGCTATAATAAGTGGGAAACAGACCACAGGATAGGTAAAGAACACATTTGCTGTTTTATTGGTGCCTTGCAGGGCAGTAATACTGAAAAAAGGGGAATGCAAAAGAAACAAAAAAAACCAAAAACCAAAAAACCAAAAACCCAGGATGGTGGCAACCCACATTGTATTTTTTTTAAAGAGTACATCAACTCCTGGTTTTTTTTTATTTATTGTGGCATGAATGATAACATAAAACCAAAACATGAAAATATACAACTTATATTACACTATGTGTTATGAACAAAATATAAATCTATAACTCTATGTTATATTTACATAATTATTTCTTTTATTAAATTTCAAGTGAGATGGTAGGTTGCACATACTTTGTTTTAAGCTCCAGGCATTTGATTGTCTCTATTTCTTTTCTATTTTCATTTCACTTGTAAAATCCAAAACGTTAGAAGGAGTAAGAGCTTTAGAGCCAATGGAGCTATATAAATACTGTTTCAGCAAACCAGTGACAAAAACACTGGGGAGTAGAGAAATCAGTCAGTAGAAAAAACGAACTTGACATGTTCTTCAATCTGGGAAACTGACAAGTTAAGATAAAGTTGAAAAAATGTAAATATAAACCAAGCTAAACAGCCAGCCCATGCCCTGTGAATTGAGGATACACTTGAATCCACAGCCAGTGAATTTTACACACAGTTCTTTGCAAAATTGAAGGTATGATTCTATCAAGAAGTGGGCAGACAAAAATACTTCCTATCCGATAGATCATGCCCTTAAATGTACGAGATAGCATACAGTTGCCATTCATTCTAGCAGATGAATTCTTGCTAAGTAAGGTCTACGTTTCCACGGAGTATAATTATTTTCGATGTTACGAACGTGATGTCAGAGGCTTCTTCGGGGACAATAACAGCTCATCTCTTTGGATTAAAAAGAAAAAGCTCTGAAAATGTGCTGTAAAAAGGTTAAAGACAATTTACTTTCTAAAAAATGATTTAATTAAAGAGAGAGTCTACTGCAGTAACCAAATCTTTGAAATAATGTCTTCGAAGAAAGAATTTCTTCCATATGCATTCGTAATAAGAGGATTTGGTTACAAAACTAATTAAATGCTATAATAATAGCTAGTGTTCTTTTCTGGGGGCCTGATTAATATAGCGGAACGGTTAAATAAAGATGTTAAATGCACTTAAAAATCCTATTTTACTAATATAAGGCATGAATAAATTGAAAAAGGATATACTCTGTGTTATTTAATTGAGCTTAGAAGCAAGTGCCTCAGTTTTTTTTCTTCTTTCTTTTCCCCTTTTCCCCACTGCTGGTGGTGTTCTTTAGTCAGCTCATGAGACGCATGGCGTAAGCGGCTCCCCCAATTTAGGAGGAGATGGCCTGTACACCCCCCGCTGCAGCTTCCCAAGCCCGTTCTCGATTGCCAGGTTCTCAGGGAAGAGGGGAATGAAGCCTGCCTTAGCATTAGGGCCTCAATGCGCTTTTACGTTAATACGATTCTAATCTCTTCTAACCTGGTTTTTCTACACGCTCCAGGGCACAGAACCCAGGAAAAAAAAAAAAAAAGAAACCAAACAAGAAAA
>WHYT01014540.1:129678-155246 GCA_009806455.1 Tetrax tetrax
TTTTGTTTTGTTTTTTTTTTTTCCCTAAGAAATTAAGGAGGGACAAACAGGGCCTCATTTTCAAATCTGGTCTTCTACTGCCGAAGGATGTATGGGTGCTTGGACCCTTGGACCCAACAAAACATTAGCACAGGCGTTAAGTATTTTGCTGGTTTGGGACCCTAGAGCCTTTTTCTTTTCTTTTCTTTTTTTTTTCTTTTTAACATTGCTGCATTGGTTTCAGCATCCAAATGCAGGACGTGGATAGTCTGCTAAAGCTACCCATAGGAAAAGCCTAGGCTCTAGCGTAGTCTCTCGGACGGAAATGTGTACGGTAACAAAATCAGCGTTCATCTGAGCCCTAGTCCAGGCCAAGGCAGTGAGCAAAGCAGAGCGCTCCCGGAGAAGGGCTCTGTCATGCCATTCGCTGCCCAAAGCAGAGCTCGGTCCTGCAGCCCCGGCACAGGCACCGCTCCGGCGCGGGATCGACCCTGCCCACCGAGAAGGGGCTGCCTCCAGGAGCGTCTCCTGCAGCGCAGCCAACAGTTCAGGGCTGAAATTCGGCGCGGCTGAAGTCAAAGGGCCTTTTCCCCAATGACTTCCCCGAGGTCAGCTTTCCAGCCCACGCGTCTTAAGACTCGCTCCAATCACGCCCGCTGCAGTGGCACCTACCTGGAGCTAAAACAAAGTATTCTGGTAGCCCAAAGTGACACGATTAAACCAGAGAGTCTCTATAACGTGGTGGAAATCAAGCATCCAGCAAATGTGAGGTGAACCCACAAGAGTCAGAAGTAATTTGTTCACAAAGACAGGGAACAAATTTAAAAGTTAAAAAAAAAAGAGCAAACATCTGTTTTCACATTGTACATAATAATGATATAAAAACAATTGTCTATTTTTCTTTCCTTCTTATCCAAACAGAGTGCTTCAAAAAAATTGGCTCTAGATGACTGGTGTAATTAAATAACTAAAATGAGTGATGAGAGAGTAGAAGTTAATTAAGATTGAAAACAACACTCCCATTAATTCACTCCATCATAATAAACATCAGAAGTTGACATGGCTGGGGCCAAAATTAAAACAAAAGAAAGAGAAATGGTGTGAGCAGAAGAAGAAGCGATTTGTTTTCATATGTATATATATATATTTATATATATATAAAAAGGCAAGGTGGGGAGGGGTATCCATTTTAAATAGCCTAACAGCTTCATTTGCTGCACTGCCAAATTAGAACAGAATAAAATAAAGTTAAAAAAGGAGGGGGATAAAATAAATTATACATAATTTACTAATCTGGGAACAGCTGACCATTATTATTATTATTATTATAATTACCATTACAACACTAGCAAGAAGAGGAAGTTCAACTGAAAAAAAAAAACCCAACACAGTCATAAAATACAAACAAAATGAACCCTCTCTGACATGGAGGATATGATCAGCTACTCCAAGCATAACTTCAGAGCAAATCTTCTGAGAGAGAGAAAATAGGAAAGAATTTTTTGAGGCAGAGGTGGAAATCAAAAAAGGGAAAAGAGAAGAAAAATAAAACAGATGTTGCAGGGTAAAACTATCACGCGTCCAAACCGCTCGTTGGAGTATTGTCCTAAGTCTTCCATGGCATTTGCTTGTTTGCTTTGCACGAGGTCTGCAGAGGTCAAGTTACACTTCAAGTGGGATTTCATGAGGCAAAGGAAGACCCCCTACATCCTCCTTCCCAGTCTCTCCTCCTACCTGCCCCTGTCATCCTGCACCTGGACTTAAATGGCTGACTGCACCAAGGGCTGCATTTGCCTGATTAAGGGACGGTTTGCAAAATCAGTATCGACAAGTACTGAAGACCATGGTTGTGGCGAACGCTTGGGCTGGGATCTCACTGGCATTGAGATGCAGAGGGCTACTTCAACAAGCTAAAGTGACAACGACAGCAATGAGCCTGGTTCTAGGAGTAGGAATTTACCAGGGAGTAATATGAATATAAAGGTGGCATCCTCAGTTAGAAAACTGGCTCAGAGGAAGGCTTTTTTTTCTCAGTACGACTCTAAGACTTTACTTCCCAGGCCAGGGAGGAGCTCCTGGATAGCTGCTGTTTTAAATCAGAGGTAGCCTTTTTGGTTGGTTGGTTGGTTGGTTTAGATCTAATGCTTCGGTCTCGCTACACGAACCTGGGTCCCCTCCTTTCACAGGAAGATCAGAGTGAGGAGATGAAAAAAGACTCTTTGATTCACTTGTATTTACATTCTTTTTTTTTTCTGAAATAAAGCGTAACATTCAGTTACCTTATTGGAAATACAAGAGGCTAACTTCTGCTCAGGTTTATGCTGGTGTAAGTGCACCGTCCTCATCTGGTCGCTGCTGCCAAGGAAAGCAAAATTGCTCAAGCAACATATCTAAAGGCTCTAGAACAACACTGACAATATTATTGCCCAGAAGAACAATTTTTCACTTGTGAGAGGCAGCAGCTAGGGAAACTCAGCACCCCAAAGTTTCAGGTTCTTACATGGCCATTTTGAATATGGAAATCTCTTCATAGCTATTATGTCTTCCTCCCTACACAAACATCCCACTGACAAAAACGGATTTCTGTGAGTGCAAAGGAGGAAAAAATGTCAGTTTAAAAAAAGATCACCTTTTGAAAAAGAGATCAGTACTCAGCAACCCTGAAGGTACAAGTTCATTAGAAACGGACAGCACGGTAACTTAATTACGCTCAGCAAGGAGGTAACATTTCCAGTTGCCCTGTCCTGTGCAGAACAAATCACACTTTGGACAAGCCTTTTTCATGTCGTAAATGCTGCCACTTGAAGTGTAAATGAAAAGCAAAGGCTCATTACAGACCACGTCATTTGGAGGGTGCGGGATTTCATTCTGGAACATGCTTTTTGCTCACAATAGTCCAATATTATTCTTATTAGTACCATAAACACGCACACATGAAAATCCAAGATCATAAAATATTTTTTCTCTAAATTTCTTATGTCTCTCTCTCTCTCTTTTTTTCACCTGAGAACGGCACCTACAGTTTCCTTTAAAAAGCAAAACCAAACCCAAAAATATATGTCTAATCTCACCAGCTGCTGGTATATCAGGTTCTTCAAGGGATTGTCTAAGATACAACACTGTCCTAACTTAAGACAGAGCAGGAAGCAAAAGAAAAGCAAAACAAAAAGAAGAGACCAACCAAAAAAAAAAAAAGCAAATTGGACTACTTCAGCGCTTTAGTACAAATTTGGCACTTGCTCAAAGACTCAGTATGGTGTGCAACTGATGAAGAGAAGTCCTCTCTTGAAAGGAAATAATTGCTTGTTGGGGTTAACAGAAACAGACTCCCCACTTCCTTCCTTGCCAGCCACACGCACAGGCATGCACCCACACACACACACACACTCCTGACCCAGATTTGCCAGGGAGAAGGAGGAGGAGGAGACAGAGGGGTAAAAGGAATTTTATCTTTTTTTCTTTCCTGTCAGGTGCATTACCAAAAAAAAAAAAATTATTTCTCTTAAACTGTAGCACAAAACAACAAAACACATTCACAAGCCACTTGTTGGCACTGTGTACCTGAGTGAGAATTTCTAGAACATTGTAGAACAAACAGCCATAAAGTTTATTTGAAAAAAAAATAATAATAATAAAAGGTCGACGGGTAAGACTTCAGTGCTTGGGTATAGCAGCTGAATTACTGGCATTATTTTACCCATAGCTTATATCATTCTGTTGTTGTTGTCGTCGTTGTCTTTGTTTCCTTTCTTCTGAGCCTTTTTTCTTCTGATGCAGGCTGATGTCTATTAGTCAGCTGATGTCCCAACTAGTTAAGACTAACAGTTAAAGTAACAGTCAGTGTATGAGAAAGTTAATGTGCTTGGCCACTGGCAAGGATAAACCAGATGGGGCTTTATTTATTTTTTCTTCTCTCCTTGAAGTCCTGTAGGTCACGAGATATTTGGACCCTGATCAGTTGGCTTGCCCCGCAATGTGATTTTCACTGTCACTGCCATAGTCCGCATCAGGGTCGTCCTCTTCCTCATCGTATTCATCGTAGATTTCTCCATTGACGTCATCGGTCTGCATCTCTTCCTTGATATGAGGCTCCTCGCCTTTGATGCCGTAAGTGCTCTGGATGACGGGCATCCCGGGCTCCGGGCTGCTGGACACACTCGAGTGCTCGGAGGGCAGATGTGGGGAAGGCATTCCTGCCATGGCAATGGCTCCTGGGTAAACTACGCCCGCGGTGGCAATGGGAATCTGTGCTTGTTGCCTGCCGTGGAGAAAAAGTAAAAGGACGTTTGAATACTGGAAGGAGTAAAGGGAGGGCAAGTACAACAGCACTTTGCAAGTTCATAGCATATGCCCTTGGGCATGCAGAGGAAGCTCCTGGGTGGCCCATGCAAGATAACCCTTGTCTCAATATCCCATACTCACCAACTGATGCTCTTGAAATGAGCATCAAGCCCAAACCAACCTCACTGATAAGAAAACCCAATCTCTGTAAACATCTCTAGCTGGACCGGAACAACACAACTTTAGCTTGCCTCCCTGTGATGCAAACTTTTTTCCTGGGTAAACCGGGTGTCCCATGAGCTGCCAGCCAAAAATAAACATCCAAATTGTGGTCCAGCTTAAAAAACATGTATTTTGAAAATCTTCCTTTTAAATAATCCAAGCTGCTGGCAGGACTAGACATATAAGTAACACATCACCAAGAGCAGAGACGTGGCAAGGGCTTGGTAGTTTGCACAGGAATGGGAAGGTGCTGTAGGAAAGTACCAGCGGATGGAGGAGAAAGGAAGGCAGGTCACTTCAAAGAGGCAATGTTTACTCCACGGTCACTCAGAGACCTGGCTGTTATTAGGGAGAGGAACACTGGTGTTTCTGGGGCCAACATGGGTTTATAGGATGATCACCAAGGGCCTCCCACTGGAAAGTGATAAATTTCCACAGTGAGCGGCACTTGTGAAAAGCACAACCTTTGAAGGAAGGTGGATAAAATTGGAAAAAGACAGACTTAAAATGGAAGCATGCATTATTTAAAAATAAATAAAAAGCAAGCAAGCAATATGAGCATTTGAGAAAATCCTCTACAGGATGCCTTTATACGGCATCTAAGCCTTGGAAACCTGTCTGCAGCAATGAAAGAAGAATTATTCCAGGCCATAGAAATTCCCTTTGCATCACGAACACTGGCTGTGTTATACCAATGTTTGTTTCCCTGAGAAGCTTCAGGGTCCCAACAAGCCTAGAGGTTTAAAATTCATGCTCCTTTTGTTTCCTTGCTGCATGAAGTAATTCCATTGCAGTAATACTCTTCAGTACATGCTGCACATTGTAATGTCATCAGCGGTGTGTCCATCTGCACTGAAAAGCCTTGCCACAGGAGACAGGGCAGAGTCTCTTGAGATGAACATTCTTAATTAAGAATGAAACCCTTCCCTGTTCCCCTGCTTGCCTGTGCCCTGGCTGTACAGTAAGCCTTGCACAGTACAGTGATCCTGAAAGACTTTCCTCTGCCAAACAGCTTTACATTTGTTTGGAATTGCTTGCTGCATTTTCAGATACTTCCTGCCTGCCATTCGAGCGAGGCATCCCTCTGCACACTCCTTATTTCCATGTTTCTGAAACAAGGAGAAGTTGTCTCAGCTGAAGATATAGCTCTTAAAGTAGGGAGCGGATCTAATTTACATTTTATTCTTAATTCAATAGGAAGGCTTTTGTTTTCTGGAGTCAGCATTTCTGTAACAAGATTCAGCACACTTAAATAGCTTTTAATATTTAACAATAGGAACACTTTGCACTTAAATGGTGCTTTTCAGAGTGCTTTTCAAATATTAAATAATTTAAGAATAGTATTTTTCCACTTCTATAGGATGTCCACTCCAGAGGATCTCAAAGCAGTTCTCAGATACCAACGCATCAGGGCTCTCAGCAGTCCAGTGAGGTGAGCCTGCCACACTTCCATTAAAGATGAGGACACTGAAACAGGGAAGCACTAAGTTCAAGAGCTGCAAAAAATTCCCAATCCTTCCCATTGTGATGCCTTCAGACAGGCTTTCAGCATGTCTCAGCAGCTGGCACAGCCACAGCTCTTCTAAACCCAATCACTTATTTCGGTGACCAGGCAGGAGCTGGCCTGATGTTTACCAGTTTAGCCCTAAATGACCTGCACTGGGTCATGCAGCAGACGGGGAACTAAAACCAGGAATGCAACTGTAATGCTGTGACTGCCAGCATCAAACACTGACCCCACTGCAGTCATCAGCCGCTTTGTCAGTAACTTCTATAAAGATTTCACCACAGGTTCTGCGCTTTAATGCCCCAGTGCAAATTATCTCCAGAAATGTCTTGATTTCAATGTCATCCCTATTTGGAAAGCTAAATGATATGCAGAATGTTACAAGGTTAATTTTTTTTTTCTCATGATGAAGCATGCATGTTAACTAGATAAGCAGTGTTTTAGGGGCTCTGTTGCCACCTATTCTTTTTCCAAAAAGCCCCCCTCCTCTTTTTTAATCTCTTGATGCCAAATGTTGGCTGACTTCCCTGTGTTTGTTTCAGGGCTTACCATTGGGATCACTGGACCTGCCAGCGCCACAGGGTTAAGCAGCTCAAATTTCTCTGCTGAGCAGCTTATTATAACAATGCACACTGTAGCTGTTTAAAACACAGTCTGATGACACTTAACAGTTGCTGGACAGATATTCTCTCCTTTATTGCTACTTCTACCCGTTAACTAGAGAGATGTGCAACTCAGTTAACATTAAAATGATTCCAAATTTAGATGAAAAAGAACGCAAATGCCATTATTTCTGAGAGCCATTCTTGTTGCTGGTTTTGCTTTTTTTAAGACCACTGTGTAGCTTTTAATTTTCTGGAGTGAATACAGAAACACTGCATAATATTCGACTACTTCCGATCCTTTTGATCTGCTGTAACCAAAACCAAGAAGTCTCTGCAGAAGGAAAATACATGCTGGTTTTCTAGGCAGATTTTAATGTAATCATATCAAGCTGATCTATTAGCTGTTTATCAGAACCAGTCTTCTTGAAATTTATGCTCAACATAAAGCATTTAGCTTACTGTACTGGAAGACACTCCCTAGTATGACAAACGCCATCACAATGAACAATGCAGGCAACTTCACGCCTGATAGGAGTTAACTGAGCCAAGTCCATATTCCAGCTCAAGTTCAGTACATTCCTCAGTCCTTCTGCAGACCACTTGCCACAGATCATACTGAATGCAAACTTGTACTTCTGGCTTTTGGATCAAGAGGCACTACACAGATTCATTCAGATATACTCTCTAAGGCCTCAGAATAGAGTTATAGTTATAAAGCTTTATTAGAAGACTTGCATTTCATTGTAAAATCTGGAGGTTTTTTTTCTTTTTCATTATCAGAATGGAAATAGACCGTTGGCCAAAGCTGTAAGATGAGTATACAGTAGAGCCAACAAAAAAATCCCTAACTGCCGAACTTCCTCCTGGAACACACTGTTTTAAAGTATAAGCTTCATATTCTGTTAGAAATATACAATGTTCTTGCCAATAAAATAGAACATATACCACATTGATTTAAGAATTCTCCCTGAAAAATTGTTTTGCTGAAACGAGCAGTAATTTTTAAAGGTCCCATACCCAACATTAAAATACTGCCTCATCTCCTGGCGTCTGTTGCGCATGATAGCCTTGTACTCGCCAATGCGTAGTTTTTTGCCATCTACAAGGCAGGTACGCTTCGGCCTTGGCTTGTATTTGTAGTCTGGGTATTTCTCCAGGTGCTGTTTGCTGAGTCGGGCCTGCTCCTCATAGTATGGCTGCTTCTCTAGGTTTGTCATAGCTTTCCAGCGAGATCCTGTCACAAAAAACAAGAACAAGAAATTAGATTCTACTCATCCACAAACACTGAAAGGCAGAGAAACAAGTAGGTCATCCAGAACAAGATACCTACGGTCACATCGCTTTGGGCTGGGAATCTGTCAGAGCTTCTAGACAGGGGTCAGGTCTTGTTTGTATTTAACTAGTAAACCTCTTGGGTATGGCCAAGAGGCAGAGAGAGATGATACTGGAAGTTTCGACTCAGTATTTCATTGAACCTTATCTATATCATGATGTCTTTCAGGTGGGAAGTAAAGCCATCATGCTAATAATGAGCAGTCCCTGATACTTTATTTTAGAAAACAAGGCAGTGTATTTTAGTAGCATGGCCACAGACCCCTTGGATACACAGAATCTGCTCTGCTACGTACCTCCCACTTTGCTTTGGCCATGGGCCCGTTTTCATCTCCTGTTCTAGAGGAGACACCACTCCCACATGCTGCGATCCAGTCGCGGTGCTACACCATATCAAGGCATAAACTCTGGATATGCACGTGTCTATAGCTTAGTTTTTCAGGACAAATACCATATCTTTCTAGCTTCCAGGTTTGTGAGAAGCAGAATATGACCTGATCATAAATGCTATGCTGCCGGGTACAGGAGCCTGCAAAGACCCTGAAGCAATGCCTCTAAAAGCTGTAAACTATCCCATATGTCTCAGTGGAGTTTTAACTCCAAGACTAGGTTCTGGTGAACACTGCCAGCTCCAAGTGAAAGAATTTAGTACGTGTCAAGAAGGGAAGAGCACTGGGATACGGCACACCTCTCCATGGAGCCGTACTATGGCTTCATTGCTGGCAGCCTTGTTTCTGACACTGCCTATGTTAGCCTGGATATTTGAGCTAGGGAAATAATGAAGAGTTTACAATGGTTTTCAAGTATCTCCTGAAATTTACAAACTAGTATTTCTTAAAGGATATAATATGGGAGCAGAAAGTAAAATTTCTTGAATCAGTTATCCTATTTTATTTTGCCATGAACTACAGAAGTGCTTCAGGGTAAGATACATTTCAAATAACAGGAGTGGTCCAAGCTGTGAAACATGCGGCCTAGAAGGAAAACTTTATTGGAAAACAGTCCATTTTCCCACTGGAAAAAAAAAGTCTGAATAGTTTCTCAATTTAATAGGTTCATAATGTCATGTGTCATACTTGACTGCCTCTTGTTCTTCATTTTTTATTGTTACTCATACTGTACTTAGCTCATGCTATTACTCAGGCTGGTCTTAGCTCACTGTGCCCCTAAGACTCACAATATAGAGAGGGCAGTTATCCCTTCCCAAGAAAGAAAACTCTTTGGTTCCCCCTAGAAAGGCCCTTTCTGATTATGACACCTTTTCCTCTGTTACTTTTTGAATCTTTATTCCAAGCCACAGCTTGGGCTTCTGGAGTGAAGCAAACATTGCTTTGGAATAAAACCCATCATTTTTCATGACGTTTACAACATGTAACATGCAGAGATCCTCCAGCTAGTTCAGGAATGGGAAACAGTTTAATTACATTGCTATTAGCTTAGGCGCAGCACCATATTAGTATGACTAGATGGTTTCTAGGATCTGGACTAAAACTCCTGCATGGCACTTCATATGTCGTACAGAGGTGGTGCCTGTGCATGGGGATCTGTGGCAAGGCTCTGTGTTACACAGGGCAGCAAACCTCTGCGGCCAGAATCCTGGTCAGCAGCTTTGTCTCCTGCAGAGAAACTTCTAAGCTTTTGCTGGCAAAGAGAGTGGCTAGAAAAACTGACACCAACTTTCCACACATAGTACCTCCTAAATGACACAGCGATAAACATGTGGAGACTGCCAAAACACTTAACAACTACTAATGCTGCGTAAGATGGAAACATAGATAGGACCAGTTGTTGCAAAATTGTCATGAAAATGTTCTGTCCCAGCACAGTTCCTCTTTCGCTGTGCTAGCTCACTTGCTGCAATTCTACAGTCAGCTCTGGGCAGGCAGATTCTTACCCTCTCACGTGAAAAGATCTGTAAATAGCGGGTGAAGTTAGTCAAATATATAAGGTTTTGCGAGATCAGGGCCATAAAAACCGAAATTTTGATGCGTAATATTTGTACATGCAGTTAAACATACAATATTTATACATAAATGTCATTTGTTATGTTTTTCCTTTCTGAGCTGCAAACTCAATACAATAAAAATCCTGGCAGTCTCACCTCTCCTCCTGGCAAATTTTTAATAGCTGCCTTCTGCAGTGATACCTCCTCTTACTATGATTTTACTGTTTTTACAAAATATACCAAATACAATTTACTAGTATGTTTTGAAGTATCATAAATAATTCAACAAACAATGCTGTCAAAATATATTTTTTTTTAAAGGGCACATTTTCTGATGATAAACCCTTAGTTTTTACATTTTATCATTTTCACTTATTTTCACAAAATCCGACCAGCTCTCTGAGTAGTCTTATTCTGAAACTGTGAAAGCCAGAAGAATATGTAACTCTGATCTTTGAATTTACACCCACAGGGAAGCTAAGCTATGAATGAGTATCGTCAATTAATATACTAAAACTGGTTTAAAATACCTTGTGTTTGGACAAAATATATTTGTAATCGCTTTATCTGACATTGTTCTATGTGTCTATAAACACACACAGGCAGGCATGGGAACCTATGCACGGTGCCAAGCTCAAGCCCAAACAAGGTGTGACTGAAGAATCTTGAAAAATCTTTCTTTTTAAGGGAAGATTTACACTCTTTGCTCACCATCTGTGTTAGAAAGCTTTGAGTGGGTCAAGTATGCAAGGCTTTTCTCCTTGACTATGAAAACAAGAACCCGTTCCCCTCCCTGGATGCACACATAATGACAAGTAGGATTCTTGCACAACTCTCCCTGATCTGGTGGCTGAGGTATTTAGAAAATAAATTAAAAGACTGTAAGATGCTGCAGGACCAAACATGGCTCCTGCCCCCAAAGTGAGACAGGGCAGTTGGAGCTGTGCCCTCATGATAACTGTGAACCCAGCTGCACAGGCCAGCCATTTCAGCCCAGGGCAGAAAAGTGATACCCCCATGTGTGCCCCAGCACTTGTGCTCAGGACACACGCGCGTGCCCTGCGTAGGGTTAGGAGCTGATTTTAAGCCAACTTTCTCTGACAAGAATTTTCAGCTGTTTGTATATTGCCTAACTTTAGGCCATTAGACTGACATTTTTAATCTGAGTATCTGAATCAGGCAGGTTTTATGTTTAAAAAATACACACACATATCCAAACACTTGTGTAATGTACAGGTATGTGTATGGGTACGTAGTCACACGCATCCACATCCATGAGATAATTTCTGAAGGTAGTATCTAACTTCATATTTTCCTAATCTCTTTATGTAGATTTTCCAGTGAAAGTAATTAAAATATTTACAAAAATATCTAAACAATGCATTATTAAATTGATAGGGTCCAGCAGACCCATTTTAGCACTTAAAAATTTACTAAAAAAAAAAATCATTATCTGCAAGTTTAAGTTGCAATGAACAGATGGATGACAAACGTATGCACAGATGAATTTAGTGACAAATCCATGTATCTAATTTTTATGCTCAAAACATAATACCACAGTGTCAAACATAATCCCTAGAAAATTCTAGTGCTGGGAAGGGCACCTCCTCTCATTTTACTACAAAAATGACCCTCAATTGGTGACAACTCCATCTAAACTACTCCCCATGACAATGAGTTCTCTGACCTCAATGTGTTGCAGTGCTGCTAAAAAAAGGGTAAGGAAAAATTGTGGCTTTCTAATAAAGAGACCCTAATACCTGGTTGAACTGTAAGCTTCTAGTTGCTCTCCCTACGCCAGTTAACAGAGAGCTCCCCGCTGACTTCAAAAGACTGGCCTTTTGCAATTGAGGAAAGACCTTTGTAATGCGTCTGTCAAGAAAGAAGACATCAGGACAGCCCTCTCCATTGCATAGGTGGAATAAAAAAATTAAATATGATGTCGGAAAGAAATAGAAACATAATCTCGTACTGCTTCAGACCTTGCTTTTCCCCATATCTGGCAGCAAAACAGAAAGAGTTTGGAGTCAGCTATACTGTCTGTCACCTCAACAGGATCTGTAATGAATTTGCACATTTTACTCCAACTACTGTATATCTAATCAGAAAAAGATGTCCCCATATCTCCCTGATCTAGCGCCAAATAGTAAAAGGTGATTCCTTATGTTAACAATTTCAGCAGAATGGCTTATTAAAACCAGATTTTAGGGTATTATAAAATGCTTAGAAGCCCTTTAAAATGTCAACCAGGATCCCCGGAGACTGCGTAAAATGTCAGCCCAGCTCAAGCGCCTGTTTTAAGCAGAATGAATTAGCAGCGTGCTGTCGGAGGTTGTTATCCAAAACAATCAGTTAAGAGGGAAAACATCAAGCTCCCTTTGTACTTTCTATATGAAAAGGGCCATTCAGAATGATCTTGTAGATTTCTGAAGCTGATTATTTAAAAACAGGTTTCACCAGGTCTACTCTCAATTTAAAAACAGACCAAAACTATTACTGCCCTGTCCTCAGTCTAATCACATCATACACCTCTGACCAGTATAATCCCTTTTAACCAGTATAAGGTTATTTTACCATAAACATAACCAATTTAGCCTTCTAATCCTGTTCCCGTAACTAATCTAATCATCTCCTACCACCCTTTTAATCATGGGTTAATATCGTCACATCTGCCATCCACAGCCAATACATTCTGCCTCTCCGACCAATTTATCTCATTTCCACTTGCCCCCTGCTAACTTCTCATAATACCGCTCCAATCAAGCTAAACTTCAAACCCCTGACCAGCCTAAACTCAGCGTATTTACCAGCCCTGCAGCTGGTTAAACGCTGCCATTACAACTGCGCTACCTCTCTTGAGTTGTCTGCAAAACCAATGAGACCTGCAGCCCAGGTAAACATGTTCCCTGCTTAAGCTTTTACCCACTGGCCCAAGGGATGCTTAGGTCCTCTAACACAGTCTTTATCAGTAAAAATACATCATCTCCAATTTGGTCATAGATTACTTTTTTTTTAATGCAGAATATTAATTCATTGGCCTCAGAGATCCTCATTATTCACCTTCTGCATCAGTCAGCACATCACAGAGGAACAACATAGGAATGAATGTGGTCTTGGGAATTTGAGCAAGTAGGGAAAAGTTGGAAGACTATGGCATGAAATTCAGTAGACGGTGTTCATGACAAATATTGCCTGAGATTCGAGGAGCAGAGGATACGGAAATTAGTTCTGATGTTTCTTTTTTTGATTTCAGGATTATTTTCAGAATATTTAAAATGAAAGTAGTTTGTGATAAAGATTATGTTCTAAAGGGAAATTTAAGATAACGAGAACATAATAAAAATCCTTTAAAACTATCAGTGTATAAAAGAAAAGGATGTATTTTAGGATCTCTTCCCTGTGCCCACTGATTTGAGCAGAAAGTGCTATGGCACAAATCAAATACTGTGGTGCGTCACCCCATAGAATCTAGTTATATGAAATACGTGGGCAAATAAACGACAGCAGTCGTTTTGTTCTTGTTCAACAGCCTAATGAAATGAACTGGTTTTGTCTATTCAGTTCATGCTTTTGCATGCACCACCACCACAATCTCAGTAATTGCAAAGACACAAGAACATTTCAGGCCTGGTTAACGTATACTGCTGGGCGGCACAGTGGAGGGTCCTAGGTGCAGGTGGGTTGTCCTAGGTGCAGTCATGAAGTAGCAAAATAGATGTTCTAGAGCCAGTAATTCTGTTGTGTCAGGTGCTCAGCTCTATGCAGTCAAAAGTTTTTTGAGTTTTGCTACTGAAAGAACAGTGCTCCATCATTCTTACCTAGTATCTTGCTGATATTGGAGTTGTGCATGTCAGGGAAGGCTTGAAGGATCTTCCTCCGTTCATCTTTAGCCCACACCATGAATGCATTCATTGGGCGCTTGATATGGGGCTCATTGCTACCACGCCCTCTAGATTCCCGATAAATTCTAGACTCTGAAACTCCCGCGCTTCCTAAAAAGAAAGAGAAAAACATTCCCAGCTTGTGTTTCATTACGTAGCTTCCTCTGCTGTCAGTAACCTATGTCAGGTGCTGCACATTCACTCAGTCAGTGTTCACAATAGGCTAATAGTGTTTCTTCTTTTTACTTGAAGCAGTAGGAAATACTATATATTGTACACTGTCTAGTTTTCAATTATTCTATTGATTCAGTATCACATAGTATAGACTTGATAAAGAGTTTAAATTGGGTTTTTTTCAGCACAAAGGACTAAACAGCTTTTTTAAACAATCTTTTACTACTTAGTAATGTAAGCCCAACACTTATCAATGTAGATTTTCTTTTCACTTTCTTCCTTGCTTACAGAATACTAGTCATATTATGTTACCTATCTTCTAGCTTTTCTGTGATGAGAAGGGGGTGATATATGGCAACATCATGAGTTTCTTCTTAAGCAAGTCTCTAACTAGCAAAGGAACATTTACACACCTGCCTGTTTTCGTGCTTACCTCTCCATAACAACATAAGCAATAGCAGAGAAAGAAACGAATATTATGCTTACTTCATCAAATCAAGAAAGCTCCTAGAGATGTAGAGAGTGCATCAAATATGGACTATCAGGTCTATAACTCATTGACTCACTGTGCAATCTCATTTATTCCACATCTATTTGCCTCCTTTATTCCCTTTCACCATCAGAAATTCATTCTTGGTCTGGTCTTGAGAAGTGCAGTGTACAAAAGAAAAGGCTAAAATGATTTTTAGCCTCCAGCCATAAAACACCACATGATGAATCATTTTTTCTTGCCTTGTTCCATAACCACTTATTGCTAACCGCTCCTACTCCTCACAGGCCTCCAAAGGACTTGGATTCTCCTCCAGATCACACATCTCCATGTACACACAAACCTGGAAATAAGGATAAACCATTTGTACTGACCATCAGAATCTCCACTCATGTTGAAATCCATCATTGCATGGCTAAACTTCCCATCTTCACTCTGTTTTACTGCCAGTTGCTGAGTCAGGGTCTCCAGTGTTGTTTTGTCCTATATGGGCAAAATAATGGGATTTGGATCAGGAAAATAATTAAACATTGTAATTGCGAAGTTCATAGGTAATTTAGAAGGTTCACAGGGAAGCTGGATAACAATTTGTCCACAACAGTTTACTGAGCCAGGTATTTAAGAACACATAACAATATTTTTTCTGGAAGAGATACGGTTGCAGACTCTAACAAGTCCTTTTAAAAACATGCTTATTAGCTAGTGATGAGCAAACTTCATAGTGTTGAAAAGAACGGTTTAGTTAGGCATGATAAAATTGGCTGCACATCTGAAGAATACTTCAACTCTCTATGTCCCTGGGACTGCAAAGCTGGACTGGAAGTTTAGATTCTACACGCACTTTTGCAATGTATTTATTGTTTTATTCTATTTCCAGCCTGCAATCGAAGTGCAGAGACATGGTGACTTTGCTCTTTTTATTTTTTAAAAGGCAGTATTTTAGGAAGCAGCCCATAGGGAAAAAAAACCCAACCCAATCCTGTAGTTCAAACCTATTCAGGCCTTGGGAAGGGTCAGGCTGAATTAAGCATGATACTTGGGCAGCAGTTTGTGTTCTTGTCCAGACTGTTTTGCCCAACCCTACTAACACCCCGTCCGTCGTTCATCTAGTCAGAACTATCTGTGAACCCTGGATTGCAACAGGCTAGTGCGTGCTGCCAATTAATCTGTCAGGCTGCAGCGGTGTCTAAAGACATTGCCAGGACAACATGCCAGGGCCATCAATTCCAATGTTCTCTTCAAAACACCTCGCTTCCCCCTGAATTGTTTGACTTTGCAAATACAAAGGTGTTCCATTTTCCAACTGTTTCTGTTTTCCCAATGAATGTTACTCATAAACATTCTATCTTCCTGACAATTATGTGTTTAAAAATAAATCTTTCAGGAAAGCAATACTAACATTTCAAAATGTTAGGCACTGTGCCTTGTGCAAAGCTAAGAAAATGACATGATATGGAATGATAATAAAGTGGCTCCAGTCGAAAAAAGCCTTTTGAGCTTCTTCCTGAAAGAAAGATAGCTGTTTTGTTGCTCTATTCCACTCCTGATGACTGCAAAAGATCAACAAACTAAAAAAACTTTAAGATTCCACATGGCAACTGGAGACTTTACAACTATTCTATGTAGCCTAATAATGTCAGTGGGTTGTATTAGAGAAGAAAACAGAAAAGAGAACAGTACGAATACAGAAACGCTCCTTGCAATGTGATGTCCCTGCATCTGCAATTCAAAGACGAGTTCAAATTCATGCAAGTCATTTCACAAAGATTTTCTGTGGAGATTTAGAAATGAGGCTAATCTGCTCAACTTTGTATGTGCGCACAGTTTAGGGAACATGAGGTTAACTTTCTTGCTCCTCACATTCATTTTCACTGTGGATCCCTTTCGCACCCCTGGTGCTCTGTCTACAAGCAGATACATCACCACCGAAACTGCGCAAGATGAGTTATCCTCTTGTTTTTGCAGGAAAAGCTCATGGGGCAGAGTCAGCCTATCACAAGCAAAAGGGTTTCTGTAACACTCCAGGCACAGCAGATCCAGGAAGCCCGGAGAAGCTTTGAATAAGCACCTGAACTATTCAGGCATTTAGCTTTACCACACTCTTTGATCTACCGGTTTTAACTCAGCTCTCATTTCCAAAGCAGCCCGTCAGCAGACAGAAAGTCAAGAATAAGTTGACTTTGTATTTCTTCCAAATGGACTTCAGATACATAGTGGAACTCAAGAGTTTTTCCTCAGAAAAAAACACCTACTTACCATCAACTTCATAATGGTAGTGTTCAAAAATTTTTATGTCAGAAATCATTTCAAAATGCTGCCACCAACCTAAAATACAAAAGAACATCTCCTCTTGTTGGGCATATAATGGGGGAAGGGAGTTTTTCTGTGGCAGACTTTTCCCGAATCATGTATAAACCTCTTAGAGAAACAGAGCTGAGAGCGCAAAGGGCACAGGCTTAACAGCTTTTTCTTTATGCAGTAAACGCAGCTGTTGAAGTCGGAGGCAGTTACATTCAGAACCACGCTCCACCGACATGATCTGATTGAGTCTTAAGGTCAGCGAATACTCTGGCGTGCTGGCTGCAAGGTACACACCAGGTACGGCTCGTTTATCAGAGTTTGACTTAACAAGCCTATGGATGCTCTGCTGCTATCCATCTTGGGGAAAGTTTTGCATTTTGAGGTACAGTCACATTAGACGAAGTGAGACAGCTCAGGCATGACTGAAGAGGGGCTGAGAAGGAACGTCAGATGAGCGCCGAGCTCCCGGGCATCGCTGCTCAGCCCTGGTGCTTGGAGGTGGCTCTCCGAGCAGCCGAAACACGGGGCAGTGGTGAGACCACCCTTTCAACACGGTGACAATTTACTCCCTGCTATCGCAACATAGAAAATGACATTATAATTCAATCACCAACGATAAAGTAGCAGTGAAAAAGAACTTCTGCACGATGTAGCTCTTGAAACAGAGGATGTCGAAACAGTTAGCTGTACTTTTCTGTGTTAATGTTTAGGAACATTAAAGTTTAAAAAATACCCAGGCAAGAATAAGTCTCAGGCCTTCTCTTTCTTAAGCCTCTGCAACTGCATTAGGAGAGCAGAAAGAGATCAGCGACATCCTTGCAGGATGCAAAAGCCTGACAATATGGAAGTAGCGTTCAGATTTCCTGTCTTATGCTCTTCCCGTTAAATACATGGCAGTTGATCTTCCCCAATCCTGATGTACAGAAGTGCTTTTAAAATGACAAAATATTGGAAAGGGGCTAAGCAGCATTCCTATGTTTTGCTTGAAAGTATTCAGTTGATGGCTTACTGCTTTCCGTTTGATGGAAGCACCTCTCTACCTCTCCTACAGAGTCTTCCAGTTGACGGACAAAGTATTTATGGAAGCATCAAAGAAAAAATCTTTTCTTCCCTGGCCCCAAATAAACCGGCAACCTGCTAACATTGCTGACCCAGAACCTATCTAAGAACTTCAGACAAGAGATCCACAGTGGTTTCAACATTATGCAAAAAGAGGATCTATTTATCATCATTACCTTAACTCCATAGCAAATTACACATTCTTAAAACTGCTGCCACTCTGCTGTGTTGGACTAGCTGCATAAAGAGTAGCAAGCTGTGGCATCATCCAGTGATAACAAGTAGAGTTCATGCATGTTGGGTTCAGCAGCGTACTTCAATAAAGTAGCTCTGATACAGCACTGGAATTCAGGAGGCAGCAGCAAATTCCTGCACACAATGCTGGATTTGACTTAAACTTATTTTATCATATCAAGCTCTACATCCAATTGTCTTGCGGGGCAGAGAAAGAAAAGGGGAAGAGACTTCAGGTGATGAAATCGTTCATGCTTTCAGGGTTTTAAAGCTCCAAGAAAATAATCAGAGTGATAATCCCTTCATTTCAGATTTGCCCCACACCTCAAAGGTATAAAATGCTGTTCATCCTATGAGTGATGCATGAGTGGCATCAATTGCAGCCTAGAACCAAAGCTGCTGGGAAGAACAGGTTGGTCCAAACCCAGGGAAGTGACGCAAAGAATCGCTTGTGAGATCTGCTAAAAATCAGACAGCACAAAGTAGCAAAAACAACCAATAAGGAACGCTTCTGCTCTTGCAGAAGAAGAAACACAGGGCTATCTTGCTAAAGATTAAGTGATTCTTTTTCTTCTAATTTTCTGAATTTTGGATCAGGCCCCAGAAAGATATCTTACCACCATCTTTTTCCTCTATGAAGAACTTCAGTAGAAGTTGGGAAAAACTATCCTAATGGTCATTTCTATTTGACTGTGGGAGAGACTCTCTGTAGGGGCAGCAAGAGCTCTGTTGTCTGGATCATTTAAAATTTTAATGGACAAAACAGAGATGATAATACTGTGGAGAGCAACTAAACACACAATAGCCCAATTGTTCAAAGCGTAAGCAGAGAGGTTTCATCAATAGCTACTATGTGATGAGAAGTTCCTAAAACTTTGTTAATCAAAGAAAGTAAACTGCTGGAGAAGACTGATTTGTACCACAGCTCCTAGTAATGTTCTAATTATATTTAAAAGAACAATGAAAAACACATAAACACATGGAAAGTGTCATGTAGAAAAAAAAATATATAAAAAATGACTAAGCACCGCAAGTCAGATTTGGTTTTGTGGTCAGCTGCAAAAGTTACTTGGCTCTCTGTCATGGATAGCTGTCATAGTTTAACAAAACATTGATCTAAAAATGACAAGAACTTGGTTGCAGTCTCTTTCATAGAAGAAACATAAAACAAGAAGAGTCAAAACATATGTAGAACAGTCTGATAATGTTTGCCAGAACTCCTCCCACTACTATACAAGGATGAAGCAAAACCTTGGAAGGTTTGAGAAATAAAGACATTCAACTATATTTGCCTACTCCCCTCTGACCTCACTGCTGGTCTTGTGCTGGATCACGGTACCAATGCCTGGGGTGCATCTGAGACCACGCACATGCCTCCTCTCCTGAAGGACACCATAGTTTTTCCAGAATACTGTGAATGCTGGGCATATGGCAACGGATCCCTCCTCCCCCTCTCTGAGACATCCTTTTGGCTGGGGTATTTGGCAAACACTGACAGTACTCTGAACTCCATTAGAATTGTATTTTGGCAAGAGCAGTTTTTCAGATTGCATAATTCAAGGTTAGCAGTTTTACTGAAGCAGTCCACTCTTCACTTTCCTACTCCCCTAACCCTACCCCCATTTCCTCTGATATTAATATTTTTCCTCCCAATTTGATGCCTGCAGAGATACAGCCAGTGTAGAATGCAAGAGGAGGAGTGTTCAGGCACATCTCTTCACATTCCTATTTTTCTTATTCCAAGTGAACTGAAAGGCCAGGTGAAAAAAATGCATTTGTAGAGGAGCTGCAGAGAGCCAAACACGGTTACATATGGACTGCAAGGAGAAACTCACTCATCAGCTCTTGCACCTAAGAATTACCAATACACTGATGGACAGAGTGCCTGCTACCTTTCCTCCCTTCAGTGTCAATGTATAAAAAGAAACAGATGGTTGCCTGTTATTGCCCTTTTTAGTGTCCCATTTCCCCACTCCCTCTCCAAGTGCAGTTTGTCCAGCTATTTACCATCCTGCTCTGTGGGAAAAATTCCCACATCTAAACTCTAAAGGTGGTATTTTCAAGTAGATTCAGTTTTGATAAGCTTGTTTTTATCTTAAGCTGTTGAGCAGGGCCTGTGACAACATCTAATGTGGTCCGTGGTGCTGAGGCAAAAGTCTTATTTCGCAAGCCCCAGTAAATATCAACTGTTCAGACACATACTTTGGTCAATATGCACTGAATTTTAAAGTACTACACAGATTAGCTGCTAGACTACGATCCCGCAATGAAAGTTCACTTCTGTTTATGACAGAAAAACATATTTAATTATCAGACACACTGGTGGTACCAGGTGCCATCCTTTCAACATTATGATATTTTCCTTAGCTCTCCAAAAAGGTGAAGAGTCTTATCCCACATCTGACATGAGTGAAGAGTTTGTAAAAGTTATCTTTCTGTGCAATTCCTCTGCCTCTTGCAATAATAAACATCAGAATAGCTTACGTTACTAAATCTTCATCCACAGCCTTTCAAAATGTGGAAAACATGAGGTAGGTAGGCATTATGGATTACAAAAGAGCTGGAAGAACTTAGTGGAACCACTGGCAGTAGTGAGAGGTGTGCCCAGAGGTTTGCACGTGATGAATTATTTGCAGTCCAGGCTCTACTCCTGCATATTCATGCCACGGTCCTTCAAAACAGGTACTGTCCACAAGGTTTATGTCTCAGTTCAAACCATGTTACCATCCAGATCATGTTACATCTATAACTGCTGTAAGAGAATTTCTGGCTCTTTTCCGAGGAATCTTCTACTTAGATTTAGGTGTTTCTGTGTAACTGCCCAAGTGTTTTGCACTCATCAGTGAATTTAGCCACAAAATTTCAAAAATAAAGGCAGCACTATTAACTCTGTTTACCAGATGGGAAACTGAGTTACACATTAAATGACTTGCCAAAGGTTCCTTGGTAAGACTGGTACTTTCAGGAACTGAAACTAGCACTCCTGAATCTTATCCAAAAATTATAACCTCAAGCTTACAATTTCTTTGTGAGTATGGAATTGTGACTCTTGCTGATGGCACATTTTACTAGGAAAAGCAAAATAAAATAAAAATAAGAGCAGTTACAGATCCTCCATTACAATAGACCTTGCTGAAGTAATGCTTGCAGGGCTGTAAAACTCATAAAAAGCACATGCATGAAATGATAAAATAGAGTGAGACTTTCAAATGTTGACTCAGTAATTGTTAAACGCCTTCTAGCTGCACAATTTTATAGTCTTCTACTGTACTAATGAAAAGGGAAGAAACAACAAAGAAGGGTTTTAGCCTTCCAATTATATAAACTCTGTGGACCACCAAAGAAGATGAAAGATTATTTATAATGTCACAGCAATTTATCATTTGGGAGGTTTTTTTGTTGTTGTTGCATCAAAGTTGAGTATGAAGAAACAATGCATTCACCACCCCCTCAGCTTTTTCAGTTTTGCTTATCTGAGATCTCTCTTTTGTCATGGAATAATCCACCCACAGAACCTAAAAGCAGCATTAGAAAAAAGAAAATTAAACAACATTCTTTAGTTGTGGCTCTTCCTGATTTTATGGTACTTCTTTCAGAATTATTACATTCAGTCTTAACTGGGGCTACATCACTTGGTAAAAGACCAACATCTTTTGGTTTACGGTGTATATTCAAATCCACATTGGTTCGATACTGCCTGAAAATGACTGAATCTGATTTGTAATCTATATGAAACGCTATATGGACTCAGTAGAGAGGTGCTCTATAAGGTGTTCTAGTGAAAAATCAGATGGATCGAGTAGGCCCAGACACTTAACTACTCTCCTCTGAGGAACAGACACCCAGTCATAGGGGAAAACTGCTGAAATTTGTATAGTTGTTTTCTTTGTGGTACATTGTGGATGTAGGTCTTCGGTTTGTAAGTGCTCTCAAGTCATTACCTTTCAAAGCACTGAAGGCAAGACAGAGTCCACTAAAATAAAAAGAGAAAAATCCTCAATAACTTGGCAGCCCTAAATGTTAAGTCTCTAAGATTTCTTTAAAATTCTTTATTCAAGAAATAATTACTTCCCTCAGTAAAATAAATTATTTGACCTGGAAACAAACTGGTGGGAAGTAGAGGAAATGAGGACACTGAGGTCCTCCTTATCTTTGGTTATGAGCTCTGAGAGATAGTGGAAGTCAGGATTTCTAAACAAAAACGCAGGTAGGGCTGGCCCAGCCAACTACTTTACAAAAGAAATTAAAAGGAAAGTCAAAGTGAAGCAGAATCAGGCGACATTGCTTGCTTCCTACAAAAGTTTTTACAGTGCAGGCATAGGCATCAACCTCAACCAGACCCAGCTGTAATCCACTGACTGCAAATAGGTTAAGAGTTACGTGACCCAGTTTCTCATCTAGACTGCCTTCCAGGCTGATCGCTCTGTAAGTTTGTGAATTGTTCAGTCGCTGCCCCCTAATTTCCTCAACTAAGCAGGATGCAAACGGCGACATTTTCTCACCATTGGAAAGAGTTTTGAGAACTCTGGATGAAATCTGCTGCACAAGTTTTAATGAAGGATTTCACAGCGAGTGAGAAAGGGCTGCTACAGCTGATTGGTGAGGAAAGGAAGGGTTAACTGGGGAAGAGAGGTGGCACACTAAAAATGAAACAAGATGAAACTCACAACCCATGCAGGATATTCTGGGAAAGAAGGTGTACGGGCACATAAGGAGAAAGCAAGAACACGGTCTCTGCTTTCCTGGCAATTGTTTATGAAACGACGAGTGACTCAACTGTGCAGCAGCAATACAGATATACAGACTATTCTTTTCCATTTTTCCCTAGAAGATATTCAAGCTATAAAGACTGCTGTACCTTTGCTTATATTTCTTCCAGCCCTAATGAAGAAGTTCACTTGCAATCTAAGCTATCTCCTAAGAAAGAAACCACCACATGTTGCCATTTATGAAGTAAAGCTTAGCTTGCCTATGTCCCAGCATCAGCATCAATACAATGAAAGGTAAAGTCCAGCACCCCCAAAACACAATAGCAGCTGTTTGTCACTCAGCTAAGTGAACATCTGCACACTAAGACGGGCAGAACAGGACAGGCTGATCCCCAAGAAGACTAAGTGGACACAATTCACAGAAGAATCAGGCTCAGCCTCTTACACTGAAGAGAGGTATTGCACTGATGCCCACGAATGTGCTGTGTGAAAAGCCCTAGCTATTGGAGGCACGTGATTATGTAAAAATAATAATAAAATCTCCGGAAGTAATTAGCTATCATGGCTGTAGGGCACAGCTTAGAACTTAAACCCGGAGACTCTAAAAGCTCAAAAGACATAACAAGAACTGCGAATCAATTGTACATTTTTTTTTCAGGAGGAAGTTGATCCATCTTTATTGGGCTTAATAAAATTTCCACTAAGGTATAAACAGCTGCAGTCCTCCTTGATCCACACTAGCATGCGTATGTTTCCATGCTCTGCCCTTTGGAGTGAACGAAGACTTAAACTCCTGTTCAGATTTCAGCAGCTGCAAGGACACCAGGTTCTTCCCTTGCCGCTTTGCCTGCTCTTCTCCTTTACTTCAGTGGGAGTTTCATGCACACATTCGTGGGCAGGATTTGTCCCTCCCTCTGTACGTTTTATTTTTTATTAGCCAATCCTGCTCATGCTCATGCATCCCTCCCATAATGATGTACTAAAGGCACACATACACAATTTTTCTTTGAAAAATGTATCTGGGCATTTAATAGGTGATGGTCAACCAGAAAAAAAAAAAAAAAGGAGTTTTAAAATAAAGGGCTAAAGTCCTTGGGGAAATAAAAAAAAAATCCTCATTGCAGAATCTCTCCCTCCCATGCGTAGGCACTTGCTAAGTGAGAGTAGTGGCACTGTGACAGAAGTAGCAAAACCAAAGGCAGGCTTTACTAAAAGAAAATGGGGGAGGGGAAGTCTTCCACTGGCCATCTGTGAAAATAAGGCATGTGGCCATTAAATGCAGAGGCTGTAAATATAAATATACACAAGCTCCACAAAGCAAATGGCAAAAACTGGGGGAGGGGGGTCGGGGAGAAAGGAAAAATGAATAAACTTTCAGCTGAGGCAAATCAAAATGTTTAATGCTTAGTTACCAGCGCCGGACAAAAACAATTCTGATCTTTGCAGTGTGCAAACTTGACATGTGTTTTTAATTAAATTTGAGAAAAGTTTCAGGAGAAATGACAATGGATACAGTAGCCCTGTTGAGGACTCCTTGAACATGGATGATCCTGTTGAGCCTGCTGATTGGGCTTATTGAAAGGCTGACATACAGGGTGATGGATGGGTGATGACATAATACCTGCTTGCCTTCTTGTCACGCTTTTTGAAAACTGTCTGCTCTGCGTTGATAGCAATAACAAAGAGGACTGCAACCCGCATACAAGAATTTCTGCTGGCAAAGAACCTCAGTAAGACAAAATTAGGAAGAGGGTAAGGAACAGGGTAATAAGAAGGGGACATACAGTTGTTAGGATACCATGTTAACTTTTGTATTTTGGAACTGTAACAGTCCATTGTCTGCAAATACTCTCTGGTCCTCACATTGTATAGTAATTATTCCAATACATTGATCCTCTTTCCTGGTGTTTTACAGGCTAGTGTGGAATAGAGTGGGCTGCAAATTACAGGACATAGATATTAGCAGTCTGCTGAACTTGCAGGGATAAGTGTGTGTGTGTGTGTGTGTGTGTAATGTCTGTGGGTAACACAGCCTCTGCTGGTCACGGGAAACGTTAAAGTATTTTTCCAGTAAAATACTACAGAGATTATGAAAATGGGCAGGTTTTAACTCTTACAAAGTGATTTGGTTTACGGTTTTAGTATTGCACCTCTGGACTTACTTCCAGTGGTTTTCTCCTGTTTGGAAAGCCCAGCTTGCAGCAGGTCCCATACTTCCCAGTTCCAATCATTACAACTTATTCACTCTAGTCTGATCCACGGACTGCCAGTGTCTGCAGCAAGCATGAGGCCAGAGTCTGTTTTACGAACCCTTCTCTTTTCTTCTCCTCCTTGCCCTTCTCTCCTCCAGTTTTTTTCTCTACTTTCTGGGTCAATTTTAACCATTAGGGGAAGAAAAAAATGTTATTGAAGTAAAATTCTCTACTGCAAGACAAATTTAAATTCCATGTGTTAAACCTGCTCCTCCTTATGCCTTTAGTAAAGACAGCTCCTGTGTTTTATTTCTCAAAGACAGCAGGATCTGCAGGTTTGAGATTCTGAATATATCCCTCCTCCCCGAGGGGAGAGCAGGGACAGAATTCATTTCAGCTCAGCAGATCACAGCAGTTTCTTAAGAGTTAACTCTGCTATCCCCATCCATCAGGCAGCCAGCGAGGCATCGGGAAGGAATGATGGATGTAAAATTATTACAGGGCTGCCACCCGATATACTTACTGCCATTTGTAACTAACGCTGGAACTGACACACTTTTTTCATTATTAAACATCCACATTAAGTCAACATTGGTCACTGTCATTTCATGTTTGGCACTCTCTTAAGGGGAAAAGGGAGAGGTGGGGGTGGGAGCG